>JAUZSX010127492.1:0-17622 GCA_034780655.1 Idiosepius hallami
TCGCTCGTAAGCGGTAAATATAGCTATTGGGCGAGTCTATCTCTCCGTGAAAGTGAGGGGAGATCACCCTACAACACATAATATATAGATACATATAAATACTCCTGTCTCAAGATAGTAATCAGATCTCGGTTGTACTCCTTGTAAATAAACCATATGATGATTATCCTAACGTTTCCTGTAGTCTATATTGACACGGTCGGTAACAGTTGAATCTGGCTTCATTCTTCTTCTTCTTGGCTTTGCGAACAAAGATACTATAGCGGGCTGTCCATGTTAATTGCAGGCACACTTGTGGCTGATGAGTCCGATGCAAGACAAACAGGCTTGGCCACAGTGGCTGCAGTAAAAAAATATATCCAGTATCTCTGCTGATGCTTCCCGGTTCTTCCTCATGCAGTGTTTCTTCCACATGTTCGCTATGGTTAGTGCGTCACCAGGTGTCACGGTCAACAGTGGTGGTGGTCAAAGTGGCAGGCACCGAGGGACTTCTTGCAAGAGCAGTTGTACCATCTCTTTGGTGCCTCTTTTTCAAAGCAGCCAGCGGATAGTTCACCATGTGGAGCTATCCTGAGCAGGCAATGATCCTCAATTCTGGAGACATGCCTTCTGGCTTCATTAAATAAGGTGAATTATGTTTGTTTTTTCTGTTCTGTGAATGATTTTCGTTCTCTCTCTGTGTATATAATAAATCTGTCCAATTCCTGTGATCATACCCCCCCTATATATATAAAAAAAAATTCCAACGTAAACAATTTTTGCGCAAGTTCATGAATGAATCTTTAGGTTATAAACAGACACAACAAGGCTGGTATCCATAAACCTAGAAATAAATGCATACAGTTGTGCGTTGGCATGTTTGCAGTAAACATTATTTTCATGTCTTTAAAACATGACCTTTTTTTGGTTTATTTTTCTCCCTACTTTTATGCTATTAGTCAGGCTTGTTATGTCTATCTGAAAAGAGTGTAGGTGGAAGAAGCTTAAGCATATAACTGTGGCAGTAAAACAGGAACTTAATATTTCTTTTTTTTATTTATTTATAAACAATATTTGGACTATTGTCCCTATCCTGTTTATTCTGTCTCACCATGTTTCAAATGAATTACTCTTTGGTCTTCCTCAGGTCTCATAAATTGGTAGCTCCTATTGCTTTTAGATCTATCTTTCTTCTTAACTCAAGCCTTGTTTTTTTTTTTTTGTTTTTTTTGTTTTTTTTTTTGAACAAATGTTTTTGTTGTTGTCTTTTTTTGGGGGGAAATAGACGCCCCCCTTGATAAATGACAAAAAAACATTTTAGTGTCAAGAATAACAACTGTTAATATATGTGGTTGATTGTGTAGATGCAATGCATGGTTTGGAAGTTATAGTTGAATCTTCACTTTTTTCTTTTTTTTTTTTTGGCAATATTTTCCCTAGGTTTTAATGATAAAAAAATCAATTCAGTGTCAAGAATATTTTGTTTATGTTTAAGCTTTTTTGATTCCACTAGGGAACATAAAGACACAAGGACAATATCTGCCGCCGTTGCGGTTTCTGTAGCTTTTTCCTTCTTACAAATTTGGGTTATTAGCCCTATTCTAACCTCTTACCTGGAGGACCAGTACAGTACCTGATATTCCTTCAAGGTCACCCATCTTAGTACTGAACACTTTGGTGATCTGGCAGGAACTGGTGTCTCTGACGTATCTTGATTGTACAACTGAGATTCCTAAGTGGTCACCCATCTTAGTACTGAACAGGCTCTACACTGCTTAACTTTGGTGATCTGGCAGGAACCAGTATCCCCAACTTGTCTTCACCGTAGAGTAGATATAGAAAAATTAATAATTATCACTCTACTAATAATTACACTAGTTATACTTCTTAATACTAGTATTGATGCAGTGGTTTTTGCACAACTATGTAAATGTTTGAGCTTTGTTAGATTATATCTGTTATAACATATTTTTATTCTATGTTCTATTCCCCTTATATCTATCTCTTTAGTATAAACAAATATCATCATAGCGTTTTTTGGATTAGGTAGGGAAAGGTAGGAGGTTCTTTGTTTTTGTTTCTTTTACTTAGTTTTGTATACATAAGCCTTTTTATTTGTTTTTATTGTTGCTGATGCTGCTGTTGATGATGGTGGTGGTGGTGGTGGTGTCTACGAGTTCTTCATTTAAGAAAACAACGCCAATAAAGCTTCATTGTTCAATTTGCCATTAAACCCACCTAAAAAAGAAAAGCTTACAATATTTAGAACCTTTACCAGATGATCATAAGAGAGGCTGATATTCTCTTTTTCTGTTTGTTTATCCTACAAGAAAAGTGCTTTGGCCTAGTGGGTAGGCAGGGTTAGACTTCAGAATCATAGTACACAAGTTCAAATCCCAGTCATTCCATTTGTGTTCATGATTGGAATAATGACCTTGGAAAAGGTATGAATGCTCACATTCCATCTACCTATGGGTTAAATAGCGAATATTGTGTTATATTGGTGTTATAAATCCAATTATTTGTTTTTTCTTATCTGGTCTGCACTGAACTTTTAAATTATGGTTCATTTTTATTTTTGAGATAAAGCCTCATAATTTAGGAATTTCAAATTATGAATTATGAGATGAGGCAGTGGCGTAGCAACAATTCTTGCCGCCCAGCGCGGTCGTAAGATTTGTGCTCCTTGCCACTGATTATCTGTTAACGTTCAAAATTCCAAAAAGCCTTAAAATTATTTATTTTTTATGAAACTACAATCAAGGATCTAATTATTTATATTCAACTTGAAATATTTATGACTAATTATACAGTCAAAAGATTAGTTTAAAAACAATAGTATTATGCACATGAAACAAAATAATATATACAACAACCTCTTATGATCATCTGGTAAAGGTTCTAAATATTGTAAGCTTTTCTTTTTTAGGTGGGTATAATGGCAAATTGAACAATGAAGCTTTATTGGCATTGTTTTCTTAAATGAAGAACTCGTATACACCACCACCATCAACATCTTATTTTAATTATAAAATTTCAGATATTCTTTTAGATTTTTACTATTATTATTATCTATCCCAAAATGGTGCCCCCTGGCATGTGCTGCCCCCTTCGCCCCTCCTTTGCCACGCCACTGAGATAAGGCTTCATAATTTAGGAACTCCTGAATTATGAAGCCTCATTTCAAAAATAAAAATGATCTATGCTTTTAGTTTGATTATTTTTATAATTGTCATAGAAAATGCTGACAATTGTTCTTTTGCTCAAGTGTTTGATAGAGAATCTATTGGTTGTTAAATATCAGAGTTAATCTTTTTATTGTAGGCAGCTGTTATCCACCCTTCTTCAATCTCTTAGCTTAATCATCTGATTCATTTCTAATCCATTTAAATCCTTCTATTATGTGCTTTAGTTCTTTTTTAGCTACTTTGAAATAAACTTAATGTTTAACTGATTAGCTTCAAAGGCAAAGCACCATAACTGTGCGCCAAAATTATTTTATGGCCCTAGAGCCCATATAATTAGATGCAATAAATATCTTATGTATTCCTTTCGGGAAGATGGGGCTCAACTCAAGAGAGCAACTTATCTAGGCGAAGGGTCACACTGAATTCAAAAACCCATGTATATATAGCACTTGGAAGAATAACTCGAGAGAGCAACTCATCTAGGTGCCGGGTCACACTGAATTAAAAAACCAAGGTATATATAGTACTTGGGAGAGTAACTCGGGAGAGCAACTCATCTAGGTGAAGGTAACTCTAAATTAAAAAAGCCCAGTTATATAGAGCACATAAAAATAGCCTTGTGCCTAACTTGATTTTGTGCTCTACCAAGTAAATATATCTTGTGTTTCCTTTGCACCCTGACTTATCAAAATTACCAAGTAGTCACTCAGAGCCAAAATATTGGAGTGTCTTATTTTGCCTTATGTTCTGTCGCTTCCTGATATTATATTTACTTGGTAAAGAGCACCAACCCAAGTTTGGCACAAGGCCATTTTTACGTGCTCTTACCAGGGCTTTTTACATTTGGTGTTACTCTTCACCTAGATGAGCTGCTTTCTCGAGTTAACGAGCCCCATCTGCCCTAGGTAGCTAAAGGGGAAAGTAATAGTTTTTACTGGGATTTAAACTCGAGTAACACGATCTCAGAGCCCAAAGAATATAAAGACAAAAATAATGCACAAATATGAGAATTGTTCCAAAAATGATGCCTCCAATTTCTTTATTCCGCCTGAATGGATCAAAAGGATATATCTACTTGGTCGAGCACCAACCCAAGTAAGGTACAAGGCCAGTTTTACATGCTTCTCTAATCTTAAGACTACTTTCCTCTGACCCCAACAACATTATATTAACTCACTTTATAATAATGAGAACTTCTGTCAACTATATTGTAGGAGTGATACCAAATGACTCTCTATCTAAATTCCAAAGAATTATGCCAAAAACTATACTATTTTACCTATCTACCTTATATCTTTGAGCGACTCTTTTTCCTTCTTATAAACCTCTACACAAAGTTCCCTCATCTATCCCCCTCTCTCTCTATCTGACCAATCCCTGACATGCTAGCAGATAGGCTAGTCAGTACCCTTTGAGATCTCAGACCCACAACATATGCATGTTGCCGGTGGATAATTTGACTGAACACAAGATACTATATTATGTACAAATAAAAAAAAATTCCTTTTAAAGGTTAATACTTGTATTTCTATATGTTTATTTTTTCGTTAAGGTTTTACGGCATATCAACTTTTTATGGCCATTTAATGCCAATGCTAAGAACAATCATTGTATACCCACACATTTTAAGAAAAAAAAACACAATATTTGCTATTTAACCTCTAACTGTAGGGAGTGTGGGTATTCATACCTTTCCTAAGAATATTTGTCCAATTATGAACATAAATGGAATTGGGATTCAAACTTGGGTAGTACGATTCCAACGTTTGAATGGGTACCCACTAGGCAAAATGGACTTCCCCATTTGTATTCCTTATTATTATTCAAACAACTAAAAATATGCAAATATTTCAATATCATGAGGATACTAGACAGATTTGAATAATACTTACATTTTACAGACCAATAAAAAAAAGTACAAACACAAAAAAAAGTAAAATAAAAGTAAAAAGAATACTCATTGTTGATTACCTAGACAAATCAAAATGATTAGTGATTTACCAATATTCAAAAGTCTAGAGACTATGTCTTCAGGTGCCACTGGTTTGCAATAATTAGGAATTGTGTCTTAATCAGGAAGGACAAATATTTACTATAGAGTAATAAAATAGTTTACCATGGAAAATAGGTTATCTATTCTTGTTTTCTTTTTCTTGTTGTTTTTTAGGTTTTTTTTTTAGTTTTCAAATCATTATTATCTCAACTTTAAAAATCCCAGGTGAATAAAAAAAACAACAAAAAATAAATCACTCTCCATTATAAACCAACCCTTAATAATAGATTAGAACTAGGAACAGAATTTATCATCACATAATATTACATTTAAATAAATTAAATAATAATAATAACATTGATAATATAACATTAGAACAGAGACAATACAAATGACACAAATTAAAAGAAATATATAATATATAGAAACATTTTAAAAAATCACGTTAGCATCACGTTGCCATGAGAGACGTTTATAAAAGAAAATAACGGATTTTTACAAAATGAAAACACGTCATGACTACCAAACATAAACAAACAGAAAGAAGAAAAAAAAGGGATAAAATAAACATAAGTATTAAAAGACTAGCATGGTTTGAAAATGGGGTAATATCCCCGAAATATAACATATCAAATAAAAAAAACATTATAACGCATCATTTAAGCCTTTAGAAAAAATATTTATTATATATTATATGATGCTTCAGAAGACCTATAATTTAATATATATATATATATATATATATATATATATTTCGAAATGCGAACGCCGTGCCGTCGTTTTAATTATATGTCGCTACTGAGCAGTCTACTATAAGTGTGAAATCTAAGCTCACTTAAAATCCCTGCCACTAGAGAACTTAACATCATCAGAGTAAAGACATGTATACTTGTGTATGTATGTATGAATGAATGTATGAATGGAGTTAATTCAAAATCCTCAATCCCTAAGACAGGAAAATTACATATATTCGGGATTTTTATTTCTAATTTGTCAGATATTTTTATAGTTATACAGACATGAAGTTGAAATCTAAAAAAGGCCTCTGGTTTCTGTTGAACTGAGCGTGATCCAACTAAAAATGACCCATTATATATATGTATATATATATATATAAATTATTCTCTCCGTTTCTAGCATATTTTATTTTGCTTTTCTACCGTACGTTTTTTCGCTATTTCTGTCTCTTAATCTTTTACTCTTTCTCTCTCTTTTCTGCCATACAAAATCTCTCTCTCTCTCCATCTCGCGGTGAGGGTGAAGCATTGGTAAAAGCTTGGACTCTTCAATAATAACGAATTAATCACGAAGTAATTATTGCAACGAAATTTTGTTTGGGAAAAACTTAAGGAAAATTTTCTTACGATTTTCTAGACAACTATCAAAGAATGAAATGGTCCTAACTGCTTTTAAAAGCGATTAAAATTTTTTTTTATTTTATTTTACACTGGTAGCATCATCTATACAGAGAAATAGTGCCGTGGACTCTACAAATAAGGAACATCAGGATTTTTTTTATAAAACTTGAAAAAGGATTTAATGGAATGTCATGGATTCTATTTTGTTGGTGAAACGAAACCCTTTAAATTTCTTTTTATCTTGTTTGTTTAGTTGTAATTCAGGAACTTTGTTTTTTCCTCTCTAACATTTATTTGTATTATTTTATAATCTCTTTTTTCCGTTCATTTCCTTTTTATTTATATCAAAGGTGGAGCAGTGGTAAAATCTTTGATTCTGGAATCGTATTACACGAGTACAAATCCTAGTGAAGACAATCACATGTGCCGCCCCAGGCAGATGAAGCTCGTTAACACAATTGATGAAACATGTTAACTCAACAAGAGTAATTCATTTAGTTGAAGGGTATTAATGATTACAAAAAGCCCAGGTCTAAAACAAGCACATAAAATTGACTTTGTGTCTAACTTAGGTTTGTGTTAGAAAAATTAGATATACACTTTTTATTATAGTACTACTATAGTATACTGTCTACAGTAGATTTTCTACTAGGGTATGTTATCTACTACTCAGTATGGTATCTACAGTCAATATTAATCTTTTTGAAAGAATGGAAAGGAAAAACGGAGAGACTATTTACTACACAGACTGCCAGTCACAATAATTTCAACTCTTCTTAAAAGAAAAAAGTAAAAAAACTAGTTAGGTTTTTCCAAGCAGATATTTTTTCCAGAACTAAGCAATATGTTTGGCATACTTTTTTAACACTTCATAAATGGCTTGAATTCTCCTTTTCGGTTCCTCTTCCTTATTTTTCCTGTGCTAGTGATCAACTTTTTTGATAATAAGGCAGACGTTTAGCCTGGTCAATAAAATCATGCTCCCTTCATAATTTGGATCCCCACTTAGCAAAATTACCCACTAGTCAACCAGAGCCATTCTATTAGAGATTAAAGCCGACCTATCAGTGTGTCTTCTTTCAATTTAGGTCACCAGGGGCCGCAATTAATAACTACTTTTCTAACAACTATTATATTCATTTCAATAGTCTTAACTTAAATGACCATAAAATTTATGTTCCAAGCAACTCAAAACTGGCCCAATCTCACCTCTTTTATCCTTGTTATATATTGAAGAGTTTAACTATATATAAAACCAGACCGAGTTCCCGATATATCAGTTTTAGAAAATGCTATATACTGTGTTACTGCCAAACCGGTATTTTTCCGACCACGTGTTTTTGTGCGATCAAGGAGCTAAAAATAGCTTCCCAATCGATGATTAGCCTTGATTTAGCACAAGCCTAACATTCTACAAAGAAGGTGAAGACAAGGTACTGGTGCACCCTCTGCAGAAAGTACCTGTGCATCGACGAGGGTGCCAAATCTTGCACTGACTGTCACGCGAAGACTTAATATTGGTGGTAAATGAAAGGCAAAATTTTACTAACGCGTTTAAATTTTTTTCTCAATTTTGTCTACGAGGCCAGGCACGGGGGAAAATCACATTTAGTTACTCAAGCCTGAGAGGGTTAAGTAACCCAGTATAATTTCAAAAAGCTTATGTTACCAGAAAGATAATACCAGAGATTATAGGCATAGATTAGAAGAGAAGTCCACTTGGAGCAGTAGATAGGCATCGGACTTCGAAATCGTAATACGTGATTTCTAATCACAGTCATTCCAATGACGTTCGTAATTGAAATATTAAATTTGCTTACATATTTGCTCAAGCTATAGAATAAATAGTACATAATATCTTAAAAAATGCTACTTGTTGACAAAAAAACTTTTTAAAAAATGATTGGTTTCAGCATGAAATTACTTAAAAAGGTTAATATGTTGTAAAACATAAACAAACATAAGTTAGATCATAGATTCTGTAATTAAAGAAAAAAAAATCCAGTGCAATTGAGGAGAACTCAATGAATTCACTAATTCGTGTTTAAGTAGGCGTTTAAATGTCTTAATATTGATTTTATAATGTTAGCAAAAAATATTCCTTTGTGTGATGAAAATAAATTGTCTAAGGTTTTCTTTTATAATTTCTCAGTTGTCCAGACGACTTTTTCATTCTCGCTTTATCGACAGCAAAAAGTGTTGCAAAATTCTCATAAATGTATAAGATAAAACAAACCAGGCAATTCAACTGAATGTCCAGGAAGTGTTTAATGATCCCATTTGCATATCTTATATGTTAATGCCTGCAAATATATGATAAAGAACTAATTACGAAACAAAGGCTAATTTATAGATTTTTACACTCTTTGAATCACATTCATTATTTCTTTCTCTTCAGTTCTTTTTTCTAACTTCACTTCCTTTTCTTTCTAACATCTCTCTTCTTTTCTTCCTCCTTTTTCCTTCCTTTTTCATTCATTCTTTTTCCCTTTATTTATCCATTTGTTGTTTCTTATAGTTCTTTTCTTTTCACGTTTCTTTTCTTCTCAAATATTCACCGAAACTTCCAGAACAGTGAGGGCGGAGCGACGCTAGAGTAAAAAGGCGAAAGATTTATCCGCTATTCTTGACCGGAAACCAGAAAAAAAACTTAGATTCTTGAATCGAATTACATGAGTTCAAATCCATATAGAATTGGTCAAAAAAAGACTTGAGATGATACTCATCAACTAAATGAGGGTAACACATAAAAAAAAAAAAACCAGGTATATATCGTGCACGTAAAACTGGCCTTGTGCCTACCTTGGGATGTTACTCAAGTAGATATATTCTTTTCTTCTCTCTTTCTCTCTTTCCCATTTTCATTAATTCATTCTTTCATTCTCCCTTCGTTTCTCAATTTATCTCTTTTATATCATTTTTTCAACTTTTTTTTTCTTTTTCTGTTTTCCTTTATTTTTTTTTCCTTCCTACACTTCTTCTAGATAGCAAGGGTGGAGCTAGAGCAATGTTAGAAGCTTGAAAACTGGAATCGTATTACACGAGTTCAAATCCACATCAAAGCACGTTAATTCGGAAGAGGGGCTCATCTATGTGAAGGGCAACACTGATTACGAAAGCGCAGGGATATAATGAGCACATGAAAATGGCCTTGTGGTTAACTTGAGTTAGCACTCGACCAAGTAAATGTCCTTTCGTTTTGTTTTTGTCTTTCTTACTAGTAACTAGCTTAGCCTTTTCTTTTTCTTTATCTACACTCTCCTTTTTTCTTTCTCCTTTTATTCTTTACTTTCTTTTTTTTTCTTTTTTAATTTAATTTCTTTTAATCCCCATTTTTTTTTGTTTTCTAGTTTTTTTATTTCTTTTCCTTTTCTAAGAAAAAAAATTAAAAAGAAAAAGGTAGATATAAGGAAACATAAAATAAAGAATAAATAAAAGAGAAAAAGTATGAGCGTTCTTTCTTTTATTCAACCATTTTTCTTCTTTCATGTTCCTTTATTTTTACAATTTCTTTCTTTCTTTTTTTTTTGACTGACTCAGTAACAATCGAAAGTAAAAACCTAGGAAGCATCTCTCTTGATAATGAGTAGCAAAAAAGAAAATGGGCATAGAAAACATTTTTCAGCTAATCGATATTTGCTAGATTATTTCTCTTCATCAACCTTTGGAATAGATGTTAAACACAGACAAATGCCATAAACTGACTTTAAAGTCTAAAAAACTTGTCAAGCAATCATGTTGAAATATGTTTCTTTTTTTTAATTATAAAGATGCAAAGAAACGATAAAGGAAGAGATTGCAAATATGCTAGAAGATAAAAAATTCCAATGAGTAATGAAACACTTTTAACTTGGAATTCACCTACCATGCACATTATTTAGATACTCTACTTGCTAGGACGTACACTTTAGATACTTAAAGCTAAGTTAAAATGTGTCTCACAACTAGCATTTAGTTTAATATTATCAGTTCAACCCTGATTACAGAGGAAAAAAGCTAAGACTAATTAGCAGAGATTGGTAAATGCATGAAGAGTTTGATACTCAGTTCCGAGATAACTTTAGTGTTTGGCACAGACTTTCCCGAAAGCCTCATCGGCCAAAATAATACGAATATAATAACGAAGACATAAATATAGGTCCAAATAACTTTAATAATGTTATTGTTGACAGCATTTTAACATAGAAAACTTTACCTTTCATACAAATGACTTTTAGTCAAGATATCTTTGTTTAGTTAGAGAAAAACAACAAAAGAAAATGAATTTCCTTTCCCAAAGCAAACTTATAATGTTTAAATGAAATGATTAACTAACTGATTAAAGAGCACACAGCTGCTTAGCAATTATTTTTCCTTAAAATCGCTTACAGTGTAATTATCGTTGGAAATACAAATAAAATCTGCTGAAAATGATTTTGTACAATGTTTCATGAAGAAAAAGAAAGAAATGAGAACTTTTACGCTATTTAGTCCAATATTCAAGTCGGATTCTTGTCTTGTTTACTAAGGTCATTTGGGTGTGTCGTTGTCTGTGTTAATAACACTGTTGCTATTCGTCCAGCCTTAAAATTAATGCATTAAAGCGTTTGTGCTGGACTAAAAGCATTTTTTCTAACTGACAGCCGATCCTTTATCATCTAAAACGAATTTTGCAGTTCCATGACTTGCGCATATTTGTCTGTTTATGTGTGATGAGGACAAGAAGTGTCTATGTGTTTCTACACAAGTGTGTATTTCATGGTATTCCCCTGCATGCGTGTATATGTCCCCGTGTAAACACCAACATGTATTCATGTATGTATGTGCGAGTCGTAATGTATATGTACGTGCGTGTTTCTTTGTCTGTGCGTATGAATTTGTACATGTATAAAAGTGTCCGTATGAGAGACCGGTTTTTATCAGATCACCGAAGTTAAGCAACGCCTAGCCTTGTCAATACTTGGATGGATGACCATTTGGGAATAGCCAAGTACAGTATCTTGGGCAGGGACATGAAAATATTTTTGCAGTCTGGCCTTTCCCCTAGATGAGTTACTGTCATTGATTTGAAAAGCCTCATCCACAATGCATTGTGTGTTTGTATTTTGGTGTGAGTTTATGTTTGTGCATGCATGTATGTGTCTATATGAGTGCATATGTGTCACTGGAAATGGGCAGAAAAAAGGTCTCCACTCGAGTTTGATTCCATGCCTGTGGATCATCAAAAGAAGGGTCCATTAGCTACAGCGCTTGCTACTCGACATTTCAAACGAAAAGGAAGAAAGTATGCACATAATAGATGGTGTGCCAGGGAGCCTTGCGTGTAAGATATGTAACAAAGTGTGCAAATCTAGAGAGAGCTTTGGAACCAGATGCGAATTGCACAGCCGGGTCTTAGAGTTGGCCTTCTTCTTTAAAGTGGCAGTCGCCATATGAATATATAAATATGTGACTGTGTGTCAATGAATGTGTGAGTCAACTAATACGTTTTCACGCTTGAGTTGCACCATTTATACATCAAATGTGTAAGCGATATTTTCTATGATAACTTTTGCGCTAGAGTTACCATACGTGTCCGAATAAAACATTTTTACGGATTTTATAATGGCAAATAATGTGAAGTTAAACCATGGCTAATCTAACTAAAATGGTAAATAATAGTTTCCAAATGAAACTTGAAATTTTACTCTTTTGAACTCATAAGCCGTGAATCCGGCCAAGTTAGATTTTACTTCTGTTCCAATCTGCTAGGCCTCAACGTTGAACTACTAAACCAGTAATATTTTAGAAATAGAAGTGAATAAAAAGGGAAAAAGTTATCTGATTTTTAAGACACAAGTTTAAATCGCAGTAAAAGTAATACGTCCACTTGTAACATATTTAGGAAATGATCAAACCACGAATTGAAGTGTCTGACTTTAAACTAATCCGATTTAAACACAAACATTACTAAGTCTCAATACGATTAAATTTGCTGTCTTTCTGTAGTAATCAAACACGCACGCACGCTTACACACACACACACACAGAGAGATATATATATATACATATATATATATATAGAGAGAGAGAGAGATAGATAGATAGAAAGATGATCGATTTATTAATATTGAACACTCTACTTTTCAATACACCAAACACGCTGTTGGTTTTCCACCAATCCTAAAAGCCTGGATGATACTAAATTTCATATAAACATATATTCTATCATTGGAGTGGCAGGTTCAATTTAGATGAGTTGCACTGATGATATCTAATAAGAATAAAATAGATCTATATGCAAATTTCCAAATTATTTATTAACGTTATTTTAAAAAAATAAATACGGTTTAACCATTTATAAAAATTATTGGAATGTAGATTCCATTTGAATATACACACCTTGTAAAAAAGTCATAGTTTCATAAAATAATAAAAATAATGTAAGCAAAAATGCTTTTGAAGTCCACAACTTTAACTATTAAAAATAACAGAATAAATAATAGTTAATCCTGCAATTCAATGGCTAATTGCGTATTCTTTTTATCATTGGAGTTGAGAGTTCAATTTGGTTGAGTTGTTCTGTTATTATTTTAATAAATAGATCTGTTTCCAAATTGATTATTTAGGTTATTCAAAAATATATATAGATATGTGTGTGTGTGCCCGTATGTGCGTGTGTGTGAGTGCTTGTGTGTGTGTGTGTGTGTGTGTGTGTGTGTGTGTGTGTGTGTGTGTGTGTGTGTGTGTGTGTGAATATTAATTGAATGTTAATTTCATTATTTGTTCACCCCAATTATGTTTTATTCTGGTGTACTTAACACTCATGAATCCATAGACAAAATGAATTCGTCTGGTATATGTATATGATGCCAGACATTCCTTCCTTAAGGCAGTACACTTGTTGTTTCTCTACTCACAGTGAACAGCGGGACTTTTTCACCTTAAAATTGTAACCCCTTAAACAGGATCACCACATTTTTAGTTTCATCGTTCACGTTAATCCTTTTTAGAGATTGTCACTCTTTCCAATTGTAAAGAATTTCATCTTCGTGTTGTTATTTGTTTTTATCTATTTTTCTTTCTTTTTTTTTAAACTTATTTTCTTATTTGTAATTGCTAGTTGTTGTTTTTTTAATGTTTTTTGTGCGTAGGGGATGATTGGCTGTTATTTTTGTCTTTTTAAAATCTTTTAAGAGAGTATTAAATGTTGAGTCCACACGTGCCCACTATCTTCAATAAAGTTGGTGATAGATGAATAAGAAAATAAATAAACCTCTCCTCCACCCCATCGGCAAACAAAAAGAATGAAAAATAAAAAAGGAAAATATCAGGTATAGAGATAATGAGAAACACTCCCAACCTCTCTAGAGAAAAGTAAGGAAAAACAGAAACCGTCAATCAATTAAGAAGAGAAAAAAAAAAGAATCACTTAACTGAAATAGAGCCGTGCGGTAGAAAGAAATGAAAAAAGGAAATTAAAGAAATAGAAAACAAAAATAGAAAATAATAAATAAAAACAAGTCCACATTTTAATAGCAAATAGGAAAAAAGATAAAACTTGAAGACTATAAAACTTTAAAATAAATCATTAAGGGAATTCAGTTATTTATTGTTCGCTTGAATTCATTACTTAACTGCTTCATTTAAAACGCGGATTTCATAAGTGACTCCTACGCTCCATATGAGAGCAATCTTAATATTAGTGATTTACTTTAAACTAGTATGTGTACCCAACACAAATAACAAGTAAACTAATAAATTTATCTTAAAACATTGCAATCATTTTTTACATGCAGTTTTACTTATTAATTAACAAAACGAACCAATTCAAATAATTATTATACTCAGTTATCTAAATTCTATTAAAAACTGAAAAAAATAAAATTTTAAAAGTATTAGTATTGATAGTATTAAAAACAAGTTAAATATTAAATTGTAAATTTTATTGAATTATCAAATTATTTATTAGATTATTTTAAAAATAAGTTAAGATACATCGGGTTTCTTGGATACTTAGACTAATTTTTCGCTGTTTTTTTCTAAATTGCCCAAAAATCCACACTGAAAAACATCGTTCTAAAAAACTAGTTTGTAAACCTTTTTATTCGACATTTTAAAGAAAAAAATCTGAAATCTATTTGTCAAACTTTTGTTGTAAAAGTTGATTAAATGGGCTGAATAAAGAAATTGGATGAAAAAAAGGGATAATATTTGATTACATTAAATAAAAAGCAAAATAGGCTGATTTACCACCAAGAAAAAAAAATCACTTTAAATTGTCTGTAAAAGAAACAAGGGAAATCTATTGAAAATATTGTTTATAAAATCATTAGAAAATTTTTCGTAACTTTCCCCATGCAAACTTTGGTTGTATTAATTAATTCGTTATTTTAATCTTAATCCACAAATTTGATGCAGGAATATTGGCTACCTTTGTTTCATAACCTGATGAATTAAAATTTATTTCTTATTTATTTATCATCATTATTTCTATTGATTTTTTTAAATGTAGAACCACACAAATATGAATGCAAATAATTCCAAGCTTAGAAGTCCTTATTCTAAAAAAGACAAAGACACAACAATTTTTCTTTATACATTTTTTTTTAGAAAAATCGATAAATTTCTTTTAAGGTGTTCTTCTATAAAACAAGATTATTTTAGTGGAAAAAGAAAACAAAAAAAGATTAAAAGCCAATATTTTGTCGTTAAAATCTTGAGTTTATGTATTATTCAAACCTTTCAGACTTTTATTTTCATCTTTCATGTGACTGTCTTAAAGTTTTCTTCAATATTCCCTTAGACTTTCTTAGAATTTTACTTGATAAAATCGGGAACCTTCATGCTAAACTTAGGAGCTGTATTGGAACTTCGAGCTAAACCCTTTATCAAATCTACGAAGGTAGATTGTTCGTATGCCATAAGCATTATATGATATTTTTACAAATCCTCTTTTTTCTGGGTTATCTTAATCAGCAGTCAGAATTGATCCTGTACTTTTAAGTTCGAAATCAATTAGATCTTCTATAAACATAAAAATAAAAATACGAATAGAATTTCATAGTTTGAAGAATGTTTTTGACCTCACAAATTCAGAGAAGCAATATCCTAAATCTTTGTATAAAATTGAAATAATAACGATTGTATATTTCTCAGCACTATATATATATTAATTTGGCTGTGGCACTTACTATTTAGTGTTTCACCTGGACCCTGAGTTGGGAATCATTATCCCTCTATAAGACTGGGAGGAGATCAGCAAGGCTCCAATAATACTCAGGCCTCTATCTTTCCTAACTCTCTTGCAAGAAATTTTTAATAAGTCTCAGTTAAGTAGGCTAGTTAGTTAGCAATAGATTATTTTTGTTTGTAGTTGTAAAAATCTCAAATAAATTCTCCCTCTATTCATTTTCATACGCAGTGTCCCTATACAGCATTTAACAGATATTCACCCTCTCAACTACGCAGTAGATACGTAGTTTGAATACAGAACCCTGCAGTCATGATGAACAGAATAATTCAATATTAAAGAAGATACAAAGGTGCAATACAAAAACGGTGTAGCCTCTATACAACAAACTAGTAACGTGATCAACATACGGCTACACTTTGAGTTGAACCTAGATTTATGTACTAAATTCAAATAAAAGATTTTTATGAAAATGTTATAATGTGTGAATCTAAAGTCTTAACATCCACTTCTAAAATTTAATAAGTAATTTATGAAAATAATGTATGATACATGTGCTAATGCTATTGAATCTAATGTTGTTTACAATGAAAATCCCATTAATGCGGAATGTCCGTATGAATAAAATCATTTTTATTTGACTAAATGCTGAATTACGATGTTTTGCGCTATATTATGTTAAGCTAAAATCGATTGATTGTTGTAAAAGTTACTTGACCAGTATTTTTGAATTCTTTTGGTATTTGGATATCATGCTTTTAATTATTTCTTTTTAATAATAACTCAGAGGATTTCTTCCGAACTTGAGATCTGGACTGCTGGGGTTTCTTTTTACGCAACATCTTTTATTTTGATGGCTGAAAATCGAATGTTGGAGAAGAAGAGTTCATTAACATAATGATAGATAACACCCTTATGTTAATGAACTCTTCTCTGTAAATACAAGTCTTTTTTTTGTTCGTTCGTCCCTCGAATTCAAGAATGAACAATTTTCCTGACTTTATTTGCTAATATGTATCCTTTTATGACTAATGAGGCCAATCTTGGCGAGAGAGCCCCTATCAAAAGTAGGTAGAGCCAAGAAGAAGGAGAAAGTAATTTTTTGAAGTTTCTATATGTTATAATAGCATTACTGCTACATATGTTCTTGTTAAAAGTATGGTTCGCCCTAACTTCGTAATAAGTGTCCAGTACTGATAACTATATCCCAACAAACCACCTGCAAAAGTATTGTATTGATAACTATCCCGCGACTTATTCACAACTGAAAATTAAAACTCAATCAAATACCCTTTGATTGAAACAATAACTGAATTAGGCTGGATCGATGCTGGATGTTATAGACGTTTAAAGAGTTTAAATAAATTAAGGATGTGCGCAAAGAAATCCATGCATTATAGTATACCCTGATGTTTATTTACCCACGCTTATTTGCACTATTCTTTTTTTTAAATTTTTTTAACCTTTTGAGTTGATTATATAAGTGTTTTTTTATGTCAGTCTGTCTATTTGTGACGAATAAAAGCGCTATTTACAATTTTCTTCAGCTGGCCTGCGATCAAAATACAAAAAGTGAAAACTCATAAAGAATTGACATAATCTTGTTGTATTTAAACTTCAGTTATATAGAGGGCACTGAATGTTGCTTTTCGGATAAGAGGTCATGTAACTCAAAAGACAAGTATCCTATTCTTGCTTTCGTTACTGGCAGTTTTAACTCAACATTTGTTGTCTTTCGACACCAAAGACCACTCTATAATATCAATTTTCCAATATGTTCACACAAGATCTTGATGTCCATGCAATCAAACTTGACACAAAACAATTTTGGTATGACAGCACTGTCACTAAATCTCACACCAAATAAACAATATATAATCTATTCAAGAAAGCAACACACTAACATCCTTTGTTCTCTTTAACTTTACATTGCACACACACAAATATATATAT
>JAUZSX010127603.1:0-17621 GCA_034780655.1 Idiosepius hallami
ACAAAAACTTAATATAAAAATTTCCTATTTTCATTTTTTTTTTCTTCCATAAAAATAATCGTTTAAAAAAAAAAAAAAAAAAAAATAATAATAATAATAATGTATTTCAACCTTTGGGTCTTGAAGCGCCAATATATCAGCCTTGGCGATCTTGTGGAAAAGACAACTCTACAAAATTTAGCAAAGGTTTCTACTCTATTAATTTATGATTTACTTAGAAAAAGAAATCTAATAAAAAAAAAAAAAAATAAATTAAACAAAAAGTTACCTGATTATTGCAAATTCTAAAAAGGTAAATTTAATTGCCTTATTGAATACCGACAACTTGCTCATTTAAAAAAATAGTGGGTTAATCAAATATAAATGAATGTAAACCACTCTGAAGATCAGCCATTGAAATGTAAAATTTCTGTGGATCACACGTTGGAAGAGCACCATTTATTTTATACTTTTTGTTTTATTGTTCTGTTCTAAAAAGTAAAAATTTAATTTTGTATTATTTTATCTCGGATTTTCACTCCGTAAAAATGATTTTATGAATGGTTTAATTGCAACAGTATTATTATTGCAACTCCTACTCTGATTATTGATATCTTTACATCTTTGTTCATACACCAGTTTTACTTCTTCAGATTTAACTATGAAATTTTAATGTCAAACTCAGAAGCCAATGTAAAACTCTATTGGTTTAAAATCTTATGAAGATAAAAGCAGTAAGATTTTAAACCGGTATAGTTTGTATTACAGCGAATGTGGAAATTAAATTTTCAATGAGGGTTTGTCTCAATTTCAAATAACAAAACTCATTTTAGTACTCCCAAATTTCCAACTGTTATTTAATGTTCATGTAATTTACTTATGTATAAGTAAAAAAATGTTCATGTAATTTACTTATGTATAAGCATGTGTGTGTGTATATAATCACTAGGACTGTGACAATATATAATAAGATGCTTGTCACATCCCTGGTTGTAAAGGCTGTGACAAGAATATTTTTAAATAAAATTATGTTGTTTCATCCGACTAACAAGTAAAGAATTAAAAGAAAATAGTAGTCTTTCTCAAGAAAAATCTTTAATAAAAGCATATTGTCACAGCCCAAAATATTCATACACTTTAGAAAAGTTGTTTTGTTTTTTTATTCTGAATGAAGTGAGTCTTCAAGAAGAAATATATGATTATTGCCTAAAATAAATTTATTACTATTTCAGAATGAACTTGGATGTCTTAACCACTACTTACAAATATATACACTTAATTATTATATGATAATGAAGTAAATAATAGAATTGCTTATTATTATTAAGCATATTTTGTTAGTATTAATGTGAAGCCAACCGGTTTTAGTGACTAAGTTTTTTTGCCTAGTGATTATTAGAACAAAACAGATGTTCATTCTTTTATGCTTTCTATTTATTTATGATTTATTTATGTATGTTTAGATTAGTAAAATTTCTGGTTGAAAGTATTTGAATGAAAACAATAGATTAAACCTGAAGCCCTCGGGTATCCAATAATTTTTTTTTTTTTGGTTCACTGTTATTTTATTCATAGACAGGGTTTGACCTTTTTAAATATCAATTGCCATAAGAAATGTTTTGATGCTAAGCAATAAAGGTTTCAGTCTTATGAGGACCTGGATAATGTGAATGCTCTGCTCTTTGGAAACCTGTTTAAAAAAATAAATAAATAAAATAAACAGTATGGCCTTGGTAACCAAGTGACAACTTTTCAATTTGAATAATATTCTGTCTCTTTCTATCCCTCTGTCATGCTTTTGTCTTAATGCTACTTTCCTCTATTTTTATTGTAAAATTCAAATAGATAAGTAAATAGTACTAAACTATATTTACTGAGTTTCATATGAAATTTTAATTTATCATTTAAAAAAATTTTGGTCCAACTCCTTTTTATGCTTGTGTTTTACAGCATATCAACCTTTTTTAGGTCATTTAATGCCAAGAACAATCATTGTATACAAAAGTATTTTTCTTTTTTTATTAACCCTTAGCTCGAGGGAATGTGGGGATTTATACCTTTTCAAAGGGTATTAGCCCAATTATCAACCCAAATGGATAGACTGGGATTCAAACTTACTATAATTCCGAAGTCTGATTGCTTACCCACTAGGCCAAATGGACTTCCGTTCATTTTTTTATGTAAATGGAACTCTAATTATTCTATCAAAAATCCCCATAGCAACGCCCCCCCCCTTTTTATTTTTATTTTTTTTGTAATTCTATTTTCTAATATAATTGTAATAGTAATACTTTTTATCACTTTTACTGATTTTTTTTTTTACATTTAGTGGTAGCTAATAATTGTTGCTAGTTAGCTTTCTACTTGAAAATGTAATATGATAAAACTGACCTGATCCAAATTCTTCTCTGCCCACATTCCTCAGAATATTATTGTTTTAGTTTGTTTTCTTTACAATGGAAGAAAAACCCTTGGGGTGAAGTTGAAACTTAAGTTTAAAAAATCTGAATAATTTTTGGGACTTGAAAAATGATCTGACACTGTTAGAAGTCTTGCAAGAATTTGCTTTTCATCATAGTATTAACCCTTCATGAATCTAACCAATTTTAATTATCATTCTCTGAAAAATAATGATGTATATAGGGGCAGTCGACAGGGCCAAGTAGATAGGTAGTCAGACTTAACAATAGTAGTACGAAAGTTCAAATCACAGTCAAAACCATGGCATTCACCTTTAGCCCCCTTGGGCAGATGGGGCTCTAACTTTGGAGAGAATCTCATCTAGGTGATGGTAACACCAAATTTAAAAAGCTCGGGTAAGAGCACATTAAAATGACCTTATGCCAAACTTGGGTTGGTGCTCACCAAGTAAATATAATATAATATAATATATATATATTAATCTGTGTAGTAAGGTTGCTTAGCTTTTCGGCCTGATGACCAGGCAGGCGAGAAACTGTCACCGAAGGCTGTTGACTCTGTGTCTACACTTAACTAGGTTTGACATTATCCAAGTTTTCAGACTGGATGGAGAACCAATTGCGTTTCCTATGTTGCAGAGTACACTGCTGAATATAAATAATATATCTATTATGAAATAAAAAATGAGTTTGTTGTAGTGATATGTGACCCTACATCCTGTAATTCATTAGAAATAATTAATGAATTGGCTTGAATTCTTTATTTGCTAAATCTAATTTTCAAAAATGGCTTTAGACTTTTTCCTATTGTTCTCTAAAATTCCAATAAATACATAATCATTGAAAAACTTCTGATTCAATTTCCAAGTGTTTGTTTTAACTATAAGAGCACGTAAAAATGGCCTTGTGCCAAACTTTGGGGTGACCAAGTAAATATCATATCATAATCTATTAGTTTATATAATTTTATAAGCATTGCTATACTTCCAAAATAAGTAGTTTATTTCAGAAGTGTAGCAATGCTTCTGAAATGAAATAAACTGATAACAGATTAAGCTTTAGATAAAAAGCCTACTACAAAAAGTCAGTACAAATGGCAAGTTTAACCTAAACCTTGACTTGTTAGGTTTAACAGATCAACATGCTTGAAAAGAAATCAGATTAGGATTAAGTCCACATTTGATGTCAAAGCAAAAAGGTTAATTCTGTTAATAAAGAAAAGACAAAACAATAACAAGTCATTTTAAATGAACATTTCTCTTGTATTTATTTGTTTTCTAACTTTTCTTTTGTAATACTGTATTAATGTTAAATTTAGGAAAATGTTTTTCTTTAAAATTTTCAATAAGAAAAAGCAAGTGAAAACCAGTCCAAACAAGTGAACTTATAAGTTAAGTTTATTCCATACTGGTTCAATTAAAATAAATATACACATACATACATACATATATTATATTTTTATTATATATATATATATATATATATATATATATATAATTATAGAAAAAAAAACAAGAATAAAGTTAATGCATTTTGGAATGTTCTTTCATCAGGGCATATATATATTATTATTACCATTATTTTTATATGTTGTGTCCATACAGTCTCCTGACAAGGTATTTCGTTGTTAAACTAAGAAATATAGGTGATCCTGTGGTTTACGTAGCTATACTGAGGAGGAGTGAAACAAGCTTTTCTACAGATTGCAATATATAAGTATAAAGGCCTCCTTTATAAAAACATTTATGATATCAAGGAATGGTTTGTAAATCAGATGTTTTTAACTCTTTGGATTTCGAAGAATTGGTGAAACCATTTTCATCCGATTATTTTGAACCCTGTCTTAGAAAAATTACCACTGCTCAATTGGAGCCATTCTATTTGGAGATCATATTAAGGCCGAAATATTTGTGTGTCTTTTTTTGCCTTAAGTCACCAGGGCCAATATTATGGGCCTTTTTAGGGTCCGAAGAATCAAAAATGTGTATTACTAATTTGAATATAATGAATAAATTACTAACATCTATAAACCTAATAGATTATGGCTTCTTTGTTCAATTGATCAAAAATGGTAAGGGCTAGTTGCATTTGGATCTGCACAAATTTTAATTTACGGACTTGCAGTAGATAGTTTTTACGGACTTGCAGTAGATAGTTTTTGATTTGAATTTTAACGTTTTTTTTTCAGTAGATAGACTTTGGAATCATTGGCAAGTGCAAATCTCATTTCATTTATTTAAACTGATATCCTTGAAAAAGGTATTACATTATAGATTCTTTTTTTAAAACAACTTGCTTCCAAAATAACATCGATAGAAAATGATTGTACTAGGTAAAACATGGCCAAAAAAGTAAAGTCTTAAATCAAACCAAATAATAATATATGTATAAATTTTTTTTTTTTTTTTTTTGCAGTGGCCCATCAGATCTAGCAGACCAGAACATTGCCAGCGCCATGTCTTCTGGTGACAATGGAAACCATTCCAGTGAGCGACAGCCGCTTCACAAGGAAATGCATGATGATACGGACTTCTCGAATGACCTGACCATTCACAACGGAGCCATGTCTGTTGATGTGGCCTCACTCATCGACCAGAATATGCCACCAGGAGGTGCTCACGATGACATGCGCTCTTTTTCCATAGAACCTGTGTTCCAGAACACCCTGGATAACCCTTATCGTGAGACCACCGTCTCCGTCCCTCATGTGGTGCGTCGGGTACCGTCTTCAGAGATGCTTCCCAGGCCGTGGAAGCACCTACAATGGATTCTTATTGCTTCATACATCAGCGTGGTTTTGTTTTTCCCCTCGGGGCTTCTTGCGTATAACTATGCCCGCAAAGCTATGAAGCATCATTCGAAAGGTCTTTATGGTCTGATGCAGAGAGATAGTAGGTTTGCCATTTGGCTTGTCTATGCTAGCTTTCTGATGGGGATTCTTTTAATAATAATCATCGCGGTAATAATTTGTGATAAGCAAGGATGCTGAAAAATATATATTAGGAAACAAGGAAAAACTGTTAAGAGACATCGCAAATATCTACGCGATTCGACATATTTCTCTGTTGCTGTTGTTAAATATTGATAACCTTCATTTTTTTTTTTTTTTTTTTGTAAACTGTGCACACGGATTCAGAGAAAATGTTTGATTTTTAAGGTTAATTTTTATTTTTTATTTCTCCAATAATTGAGATGCATTTGGAGTGTAAAAGATAGAAAAGAAACTAGCGAATCATGACAATTTTTTTTTTTTTTTAAGTAAATTTTTATTTTATTTAAATATTTTTATTGTTCCATGCATTTATAGCATGGAAAGAAAAAAAAAATTGACTGAACAATTTTTTTTTTTTTTTTTCCTCTCCCCCAAAAGACAAATTAGTTCTCATAAAATTTGAGCTTGATAAAATGAAGAAAATCTAGAAGGAATAGCATTCAAAAGGACTTTGATAAAAGATTTGAAAATTTGGAGGTTGGTGTAAAAATATTAACTTTTCTATTTAGTTATAACATCAACTTAAAAAAAAAATATCCTATCAATTTACTTTCCTATCGGTTGTATTTTGATACTCTCTATTAATAACTGGATGAATTTGATATATATACATATTTTTTTTAAATTCCTAATTTATACATATAATAGGAAAAAAGCATGTTCAAAGAAGTAACTCTTGTCACTTTAGAGAGCACATAAAAATGGCTTTGTGCCTAACTTGGGTTGGTGCTCAATATAAATATAAGTAAATATGTTATGTATAACAAGTTAAAAGGGAATTTTATGATTTGGTGTCATACTTAGAGAAATGGCCAACAAAAAAACATTAATAATCAAGAAAGTCGTTCATAAATAAAGGAATTAAAGTAATAAAACAAGGATCACAACCGATTTCTTCCCCTATTCAATCGAAAATGAAATGGAGATGCATAAATATTGGTAGGCAAATACAATATCTTTATTTATCAATATACAGGTTTTATACCACACAAAATTAAATTTAATGATATATATTTATAAATTTCACAAATATTTAAAAAAAAGTTAAAGCATCCCAAACTTTCTGCTTTGGTCTAAGGTTAGATTATTAAAAATAATCACTTTGTGTGCAATATAGGAGCATATTTCTTTTTATTAATTTATTTTTTCTAACAAGTGCAGAAAAAAAATTATCCAATTCTAATAATCAGAAAATATAATTCAAAAGAAATTTGCACCCTTTATGGAAAATATAATTCAAAGAAATTTGCACCCTTTATGGAAGAAGAAAAAAAAAAGGAAAGTGTGGGGGGGAGCTCTAATCTGAATTTACTTTTAATCTGGGATGTATTTTTTAAAAATCTCATTTATTGATTTGCTTAGCATTCAATGTACATTTGCTATAACATTTGAAAACAGAAGCAGTTTTATTTCCATTACTGTCTTCTCTGAATGTTTTTGTTTCTAATTTTTTTTTTGTTTAAACCAGTTTAATAATTATAATAACCTGATATGTTTTTTTTCTTTATCCTCATAAAGAAGAAAAAAAAAGATCTAAGCTATAACTATTCCATTACAAAACATACCACATGAATATACGAATATTCAAACTTCTTCATATACAGAGGCATATAATGTTTTAATCTCTATTTTGCATATGCTTTTTTTTATATTTATTTAATTTTTCGGCTCAATTACTTTTGAGTAAATCTATAACCATATATTTTTTTTTCCAGTATTAGATCTGAAGATTTTCTTATTTTTTTATTTTAAAGATTGGGTTAACCAAGAAGTTGCTCAAAAAATGGTTGCTAAGGAAACACATTAAACAAATTCATTAAAATGAATTTTTTTTTTTTTTTTTTTTTTTTTTTGTCCTTCCCCCCAAGTACTTTCACTAAAATCCTATATTGAATAGGTTTTTGTCTATCTTTATTTTATGACATTTAAGGATCTGTGCTTTGCTTTTAATTTGGTAAAGGCCCAGTTATAAAAAAAAGGGTTGGTTGGTGTAATTATGAGATTGTTGCTTCTCAAGGCTAGTTACTACTAGTAACCAAACATCAGCTCAATTAGAGTTACTAGTTAGGAACTGGGCCTAAATTAGTGTCCAAAAATTCTAAAATCCTGAACTATAAATTCTCCCAAAATAAAACCCCAATAAAATATAATCTAAACTAGCTTTCATTTGGTAGCTTGCTTACCAATATTAGCTGGATGGTAGATAGGGAGCAGAGAATACCTCACATACATAAACAATAGATTAATTTTATGTATATATATTATACATTTATGAATTTTTTTTTTTTTTTTTTATCAAAATCATTTTCATCACTAAATGTTCAGGCTTGGTTCAAAATTATTTTACTATATTTTTTGCCATTTGTATATTCTAGGTGCCATTATACTAACACAAAGTTTTTATTGATAAATGTTCACAACATATCAAAGTAATCATGGGATTCTTTCAACTTTTTATTTTCCAAAAATCCTGGCTTCAAAACTCAGTCTTTTTCTTCAAATACCATTACAGTATTTACATGCAGATACGATATATGGTTTTCAAAAACATCTGCATTTCTAAATTACATATCATGAAATTATTTGAACTGTTAGTTATCATGGGACGGTCGATGCGGCCCAGTGGATAGACAGTCGGATCATTGTATTCATGTTCGAATCCAAGTTGTTCCATCCAAATTGACATGTCGACTAATACTCTTGCTAAAGGTATAAATCCCCATCTTCCCTCCAGCTATGGATTTAATAGTGCAACCTATTTTATTTAAAAAATGCTATGTGTCTATAAAATGTTTTTTAAAAGTAATTGTTCTAGTCATTAAAATCAGTTAAAAGGGTTGATATGCCATTAAACACAAAAACAAATGGAACAAGCTAGTTATGGTGCAAAAGAACACTTTTTTTTTTTTAATTTGATGTGGGCTTTGGTTTGGTTTGGTTTGGCTTGGTTTTAGAAAAGAAATTTATTATGCTGATGTTATTGACTAACTTTGACTAATTTCTTCAGTTCTATATCTATTACTTTACCAGTAGCAGCTCTCTTTTAGCTAAAACTGTAAGATGACATAGCTAACATGCTGGATTTAAAACTTAAATAATTTTCTTTCCTTTCAACAGATTCTATTGAAACTTTAGTATAAATCAAATAAAAACTTTTTTTTTCATCTCGCATGCAGCTTATTTATGCTCTTTGAAGCGACGCTTATCATCCTAAATCTTTCAATGCTATGCCAGCTCACCAGAATAATCTGATGATCATCATCAACCATTACACCCAGTGGTATGTTGGGCACCAACAAAGCCTCTCCATCCCTGCCTTATACTGAGCCAGCCTAGTCAGTGAAATCCTAGAATGCTGCATAGCTTCCCTCTCACTATCCAAGTTGTTATCAGCCTTTCTCTCTTCCTTTTGCCATCTGGGGTGCAGTGCTGTTCTAATGATAGATTGTGGGTCTTTCCGAAGGACATGCCCGATTAACCTCCATCGCTGTTTCCTAATGATTAGACCCATATACTCTAGTAGGCATCTTGTTATTTCTTTTTTAGAGATCTTCTTGAAGCATATTATCCTCAGTATTCGGGTGGTGTGGAAGGAATCAAAGCTTGATGATATCTGCTTCTCCGTCGTTCTCTTGCATTCCAATCTATATAGGAGTGTTGATACTACGCAGCTCTGATAGTTTGAGTTTGGTGGTGTTGTATTTCGCAGATTTCTGGATGTTGCTCATTCCTCTGAACACGCTTCTTGCCTTGCTCAGTCTGCTTTGAACATCTTTCTTTGAGCTGCCCTTGGGTCTGATAATCCTGCCTAAGTAGGTGAAGCGGTAATCTGATATGGTCATTTTGTTCCTATACTGGTCATTGCTTGCATCTCATTTACCTTCAACTTTTCTAACACCTGCAGAAGGAAACCTCCTGAAACTAAGTTAGATAAACACAACGGCAAAGTTGTTTTATGACACGGCCCGTTTATGACACGTGTCGTGGCCGCCTGGTGGTAGGACCCCTTGGTGGTTATTGGTCTGATATTCTCCATCTGGCGACAGGACCTTGGAACCGCCCTGTGGAACCGGAGACTTCTCTGGAAGGGGTGTGTGCCGTCCCTGTTCCTGGAGCTTCCTCGCTAGTGATGAACTGGCCTTCCGTCTCGGCCAGGTCCACAGGATTGATGGTCTTAGTCCTGCTTTGGGCGAATCGATCAAACATCACGCAAAGTTGACAACACGAGACATTGAGTAAGATTTCTAACTATTTATTTACAAACTGGTTAAAAAATAAAATTAACAGTATATATAAAACATTACAATTAAAATGAAATTGAACTTATCTTAACTAAATTATGCTAGGGCCCTAACTACTAGTGCTTCAAGGTGCACTGAAAAATGCGTGTTGGCTTTCATCGTGAGTCAGCAGGAAAGAGGAAAAGGAAAATAGTCCCTTTTTCACAAAATAGTTCAGCGTGTAGGAATTTTCCTACGCGCTTAAGGCATATATTGCCATAGTTTTGGCAAAAACTTTCTTATTGAGCTACTTATTATTTATGCCCAGGAATTGCTTTATGAGGCAGCAAACTGTCTTTAAGAAACAATTTTGTCATTCTTTCTAACACTTAAGAAAATCCTCAGTTTTAAATTTGATGCATTAGGTCCACCAGCCATTCCCAACTAGGATTAAAATCTTGACTATATACAATTACTATATGTTAATAAATTGACCCTAGTTTGAAAGAAATTCCAAAACAGTATAACTAAATGTCATGGTGTTAATTTCAATAAAACCGATGTAAGAACACAGGAACTATTTGAACATGTTATCACAAAATTACAGAAAAGGCAGTTTGAGCAATACTTTTGCTTAACTGCCGGGGCATTTTGCACACAACCTGGTTTTTGGGGCAACAGTCCATTAAGTGACGTCATCAATGGAAGTGACATCATGGGATTGTCCACTCATCCCATATTGAGTTACGCCTCCAACACTAAAGTAAATTTACTGTAATGTTTATCTGATTTAATTCCATAAGGTTTACCCCCATGGGTGTTAGTAAAGTTCAGGAGTTTTTGAAATATTGAATTGTTTTGTATCAGAAATTAGAACCTGAACCTATATATATATATATATATATATATATATATTTAATCATTCATTTTTTTTTTTTTTATTTGTTTAAAATACAAGTGCTTTATATGCAAGCTTCTGAGCTTTTTCCTTGCTATGCAAGCTTCTGAGCTTTTTTTTATATGCAAGCTTCTGAGCTTTTTCCTTTCTAAATGTCAACTGATCCTTATTTGTTTTTGTGTATTTGATTGGTTGGATCTTGTTACATGGCTATCCCATCTGTCTCTCATTTGGATAAATGAGAAATGGTAAAAAAATATGAAGGCTATTTACTTCTGTGTAGCTTGTTTTATTAAGAATTTGGTTAAGATTTTCATATTATCTTACATACTAAATTATTTTCCTCCTTCTTACCCAAAATGCAAAAATTCAGACGATATGTTCCACAATATATATACTCAGAGATGAAATGAATAAGATATTACATTTTGGCCAATTTTAAAACCAGATCTTTTAACTTATGGGATTTTAATTTTTGGTAGAAAGAAAAAAAAAAACCTGGAAAATCATAAAAATACTGATTAGTAATTTGTCTATTTAAGAAAAAAAATTTAGAATTTTCTTTTTTTTTTTTTCTAAATTTCAAATTGTTTCTGAAGAACCAAATGAAGCTAATCCAAAACTTTGGACTATTAACAGAATGAATCTCTGATAAAAAAAAAAAAAAAATGTTCCCCATAATCAATCTATAAAATTTTAGCCTTTATTTCTATTTTATTTATGTGTCTGAACTAAGACACATTCGCTAGTTATACTAGAAATATTTCAAATTGAGGATTGTTCAAACAGCGTTTTTGTCTTGCATTTTTTAATCCTGTCCATGAACATATCAATTTTAAAATTTCATTATTTTCAAAAAAATTTTTTATTTTCATACTTTTGTAAACCCTTCATCAAAACATTAATTTCAAGATGAGGGTTAGCATGCTCAATACTAAATCTGTCCTGCTCTAATCTTACTACAGTTAAAGTTTTTGAACCAAAATTAGTCTTTAACACCACAGTAGAAATCTTTCTATTAAATCAATGTAGTTGTTTTGTATTCTTGGTTATTAGTAGCCGACCAAGATATCTGGTCTATGCTAGACTAAATGGTTCTATCTAATCTATGATCCAAAGGATAAGTAAATTAGTATCTTAATTCTTCTCGATGAACCTGACCATCAGTGGTTTTTGAAACCAAGGAATGGAACCTGAAGTATTAACAAGAAAGATTTTAAAATGATAATTTGAGATCCCTAGTAGCATTTTGGAAATATTACTGGGATAGCTTCAATTTTGAGAACAGTCTTTAAACTGAATTAGACCACCTTGAATGAATTTACAATTTAAAAAAAAAAAAAAAAATTTGGGAGGTGTATTTAGGACTACCTGAGGAATTACTTGTTCATATTTTTTGTTCTTAACAATCCTTTTTATGCTCACTGATGGAATGCTGATATAAGCCATGATAAGGCTATAAGTATTTATACATAGGCTCTTTTTATGTTGGTGAAAAATATTTCCATGCTTTCATAGCTAATGAAGAGCTGAATCTCTGATCTTGCAACAATCCACAAGGATGGACTGTCTACATTCCATAAATGTTAACTGGTGCTATATCAATCTGTTAAGCATTCTTTGGTATTTCTTCTTGCAGTTAGAACTGAAGTTGTACTCTCCAGTTAAATGCCACTTAGGATTATAGAATTGCTATTCCATGTGTCCAGTAAGCATTTGATTGAATTGTGTACAGTCTTAGACTGAGGAATTACCACTGATTACTATGGAATTACTATTATTATATCTATGGATTGTATGTTATTCTTTTATTTATCTAATATTTTTAATTATAGGTTCCCATATAATATTCAACTCTCGATTGGTCTATTTAGATTATTGTAATATATTTACAGTTTGTTTCAGACCTCTTACTTTCCATTGTTTTTTCATGTCTATTGTTTTTACTTCATTCTATGTTGATGTATAATTTCCCTGTTCTATACATATTTCATCAGCCATACTATGCTTTTCTGCTCTAAGATGTTCCTCAAGTCTCCCTTTTAGTAGATAACATACACTCTTTACATGCCCTCCGCACAACTGTATGGAATTAAGTACCAAACTATTCTCTTATAAATTACTAGTACAGGTGATAATGAAAATCCTTATATCTAGGCCTTCTTCCTGGTGGTATGTCTGACCACATTCTGCAGTAAGTGGTTTGCAAATAGAATTAGCTTGTCTCTAGGGAAAACAGTTGCTTTCTTCAATTTATCCCTCACCGTTATTAGGGTATCATCTATGGGTACCTTTTTTTTTTTTTCTATAGATTTACTAAATCCAGACTTGCCAGAATTTTCTGGTCTTCTCTACAAAAGGAGTAGGGTTCTTCCCGTATGTTAGGAGCTTAGCTATTACCAGTTTCAGTCACTCTTTAAAGGAAGCAGTTCAATCGCTTACTGTTGTAACAGAGAGAAAATGACAAGAACACGAGGGAACAGTGAAACAAACGTGTATTTACAAATAGAAATGGGACATGGCCGCCGGGCAACATGTCACCAAGACGGGCTCGTTGAGATTGCTTCAACGTACCGGCATCAGCTTCGCCCTTGCGCTGACCTGCGCCGATTCCGGCGATTTTAATCTGAGAGGTGTTCACTCCTCAACACTTACCTGCTAAAACTCAGCCGGGGAAGTCCATTTGACCTCGTGGGTAGGAAGTCGGACTTTGGAATCATTGTAGTGAGTTCAAATCCCAGTCCTTCCATATGTATTTATAATTGGACTAATACCCTTGGGAAAGGCATGAATCCCTACATTACCTCCAACTATAGATTAAATTGCGAATATTGTGTTAAAAAAAAAAACAAAAAAAAAACTCTATATACAATGATTGTTCTTGGTATTAAATGACCTAAAAAGGTTGATATGCCGTAGAACACAAATGACCAAGAACCTCAGCCAATGACAATGGGTCTCAATGGAATTCCATGTTTATGAATTTGTCTGCAATAGATGCACAGTAGCTTATTGTATTGGGGAAATTGCTGTCAGTATCTTGTAAATGGTCTGTAATCATTGCTCTTACCGAGGCTCTGAAACCACTAAGGCTAACATGGCCACCCTATCTTACCTGCACCTTACGGAATTTTGTTATATTGCAGAGGATTCCTGCCCCCCTTCAGAACCTCTGTGTCAGGAAGCTTGTCCTCTCAGCAAATGCTAAGGAGATTCCGGAGGCATCGCATATTGAAATGGGCGATTAGCTTCTCATGTCTGTAATACAGACATTATTAATTGATATATATGCTGTTGGTATCGATACCTTATCTACTTTTTCATTTTCAACTTTTGTTCTAGAGTTAAGTTCATTAGAAACAAAAGATAATGCTAAAAACTTCATTCTTGTATAATAGTCAACCCAGAGAAATGGCTGCACCTGAGTGAGTCACATGTTTTTTTCAGGGCTGCCTCTTCTTTTCTTTACATGTAAAATACATGTTGTGTGCTTGTACAACCCACTCAGCCCACTCTCATTCCATGTAGACATTTACCAGTGATAAGCCAAGACAAGATTACTGGTTGTCTAAGTGGAGTGCAGATTTTATGTCAGAATCTAAATTACACTTTTTTTTTGTTATTTCAATGGAATTGTTTTGAAATGAGTTATGTTCTGTAAATTTTTACATTTCAAATTCTGTTGGATTTTCAGTCCAACCTAAATTAGCAATTTTATCAAACCATTATTGCAATCCTCCTATCATAAATCTTGACATTCCACAATAGAAAACAATAACCTTTAATCATTTCAATTTTGATATTAACACTAGAAATGTGACAATATTTTTTTTTTTTTTTTAGAGAATATACTTGTCATGGCCCTAGTTATTAGGGCTGTGACAAGAATGTTATTTAATAAAAAGATATTATCATGGCCCTAAGATTAACTACAGAGTTAAAAGAAATGTTAAAATCACAAAACAACCACTTAAGGAAAAGAATATTTAATAAACCTTAAAGTCACAGCCCTGATTATCACTTGTCTACCTACACACCTTACAGACTATTAACATTTTCAAAATACCTTAATTAAAGGTAAAAATTAATTCAACACTATTGCATGTATAATTTTTCTTTTTAAATTTATCTCTTAAATAATTAACTTTTTTTCAATCCATTATTGTTTGCAAATGATGGTCGAACATTAATTATTACCGTTGCCATTCCTTAAGTATTAGTATTGTTTGCCTGAGTTATTTCCCTTAGTCAGTTCTCAGTTGCTTTCAAATTGGTATAATTAGTAATAACAAGGACTGTGATAATATGCTTTTATTATCGATTATTCTTGACACAGGCTTGACTATTTTATGATTTTACCATTTCTTTTATATTTTTTAGTTTTTTGTAGGCCCGTAACAATATACTTTTATTTAATATATTGTTCTCTACGGCCTTTATAACTAGGGATTTGATAAGTATATTCTTTTGATAAAAGAATATTGTAACAGCCCTAGTAATAACCTTGTAACAAAATATAAGGAAAATATATGCATTCTTTGGAGGGCAAGCAAATTATTTTACTCTATTTTTCTTCTCAATTTTATTTTTAATGAATTTTCCAACTTTTTTTTATATATATTTACAGATGCCTTGTATATGACTGCCAGTATTGCTCCTGTCTGTGTTATTGTTTTAGTGGTGATAGTTTTTTAAGATAATAAGATGTAGGTACAGAAAATGCTTTATAGAAATAAATGCAAAAAGAAAAGAAAAAGCTTTTAATAAATTCCTCTTCCCTCATTTGTCCATTACTTGTATCATGATTAGAGTGCCTGCAAATAACTGCCATTTCGTCTGCCCTAATTGTTCAGGTTAGCCAGAGCAGTGTTAGCCGGCCTGCTTGGCAAATACAAAAAAAATATTATGAAATCGACTCAAGGAGTTGATTCTAAGCTCTCTGAACAAAATAATAATAATAATTGTCCAGAAAACCCCTTCGCACATCAACTGAAATTCCCGATCAAGTCATACTGAACCCTTGATATTCTTAATGTTACTCCTTAATTAAAAAAAATTTTTTTTCAATTCCTATGTTTCAGTTGATGTTACTCTCTTAAATTTTTTTTTTCATTCCCCTATGTTTCAGACATGGTTAGGGTACTCTAATCAGGATAGGGATAAGTTTATTTTCAAAACCCACTTCATAGTTTTAAATTTAATTTTTTTTATTTTATTAAATTTTTTGTCCAAATTTAACAGCAAATCAAGTTTTTGGTTTCTCTTTGATTCCTGATTTAACTACATTTTCTATTATTTTCATTATTAGTATCTCTATACTGCCTCGGGCAGATGGGGCTCGTTAGCTTGGGAGAGCAGCTCATCTAGGTGAAGGGTAACACCGAATATAAAAAGCCTGGGTACGAGCACGTAAAATGGCCTTGTGCCAAACTTGGTTGGTGCTCACCAAGTAGACATAATATAGTAAGTACATTGTGGTAAGATTATTAATTAGCAAGCTAGTTTTGCATTTCAGTTAGTTTCGGGTTCAACTAACTTCTAGTATATATTTATAAGTGATACTATATACTAATGTAAGGGAATAAGAAAAATGGATACACGTAAATCTAGAGCCATTTTTTTTATCAATATAACCTTCAAGCTGTTTTTTTTTTTAAAGACATATAGAAATTATCTGCTGAGTTTTTTTTATGTGTATGTGTGTTTTGATAATCAGTTAAATTTGAACTAATATTATATTTACTTGGTCAAGCACCAAGCCAACTTTGGCAGAAGACCATTTTACATGCTCTTACCCAGGCTTTTTGCATTGTGTTACCCTTCATCGAAATGAGCTGTTCTCCCGAGTTAACGAGCCCCATCTGCCCGAAACAGCTAAAGGTGAATGCTATAGTTTTGATTTGGATTTGAACTCTCGTACTAAGATTCCAGAGTCCAATGTTTTACCAATGCACCAACTTCGCTGCCTGAATATGTAGGTTCTAAAATCAAAACTAAGAAATAAATTTTGAGTGAGAAAAAGAATGCTATTATCACTAGGGCCTGGCTACTGCCATTCTTTCTTATGTTTTCTTTTCATGTGATCATCATCAACCACAGCTATTATCACAATGTATGTATAATATATGTCTGACCTTCTGGTCTATGAAGCATAATATTAATATTCTTATCATTTTAGTTTTGTTTTATGTTTAGAGTCATCTATTTGACATCTGACTTGTTGGCATATCTATTGGTTGGACATTTATATTAAGGAATAAAATGGTGCCAAAGCTTTAGGGTTTTTGATTGGTCACATTTGTTCCCCCCCACACACCTCTCTTTCCTTCTGAGGAAATATACCAGGAATCCAAAAATTTGTGGTGCAGGAAAAAAATAATCTCTTAATGCTGATGGAGGTTATTTCCAGAATTTTTTCTTAAAATAAGCTGTAATACCGTAAATAAATAAAACCTATTTATTCATAAAATAAAGTATTGTCTAAATGTTTTATGATAAAATTTACTGTTTTTTTTTTTATTTAAATAAATTTCTAAATACCTATAATACACAGAAATTTTTGTTTAAACTTGTATTTATGAATTTTGGATTCATTCGCTTTACAGTAAAGTGAAGTATCTCTTTTGATTTTTATTGGTTAATATCTCATAGTGTTTATTTATTCTAAACAGGGGTTTGTTGTCAAACAACAGAGGGGCCCACAATAGAATAAGAATTTAAATTTTATTAAATGTCAAAATTGAAAAAAAAAAATGAACTTCAAACCTTTATTTCTTTTAAACAAAAATAATCTTTACAAATTTATTTCTTTATAAATGATCAATAAGAAAATATAAAACTAATTTTTTTCTTTATCGACAAATATAAAATTCATAGCTTGTTACACTACTTCTTCAACTTCCTAATAATAATTACTATCACTGTGGATATAAATTTGTCTAATCGAGGTAGCATTGATGACTATCTGATGTTGCTAACTTCAAAATAAATCATAACATCATATAACAAAGTTTACTTTTAGATACCTAACTAAGATAATATATATATATATATATATATATATATATATATATATATATAATCTTATTAATATAGATATTTACATAAAAATT
>JAUZSX010127711.1:0-17616 GCA_034780655.1 Idiosepius hallami
TTGACCAAATGAATAAATAAATAAATATATATATATATATATATATATATATATGATAGCACTTGTTTGGCAAATATATGTATGGGATCGTTTATCAGAAAAATTCTGTAATTATAAGTAGGTGGCTAATAGCTTAAAAGAATTGTCGATAACTGATACCAATTTGATCTGGTTTCAATCTTAGACAAAGATACTAACTGGCAAAGCCTTACTGATGAGCCATATATGGTCAAACAGGCCCTGTATGCAAATGACAAATATCTATCAATGTAACTATCTGTATAAATATGGACATTCGCACAAACTCTTACACATTTATACAAAAGATAGTGAATAAGTTTATCATACGACACTAATCAAATATCAATCAAAAAAATGTTTTTCTTAATTTGATCTCATGTGACATTGCTTTAGAACCTTTGATAATAATATATATATATATATAAGGTAGATATGTGTGAACCATTGTCATTAACTGACTGCCTCTACAACTATAGAATAATGCCTCCTCCCATCCTTGGGGATATCTCTATAACAATTAAGTAAATCAATACAAGCTAGTAACTGTCTATGACAGCTCATTCATTGAGCTCTCTCTAACATCATTGCAATAGAAATAAGTGTCTTAATAAGTAAGGTTTAGATGAACAAAAAATGGGAAAAATAAGATAAAATAAATTAAGCCAAATTGTTAACATCAGGGCAACTGTGATTACAAAAACCCAGTGATATAATGGGCACATAAAAATGGCCTTGTGCCTTACTTAAGTTTGTGCTCAATCAAGTTAATATAAAATATATATTGAGAGAGTGATAGACAGAGAGATAGATTGATGGTTGTATATTTAAACATATAAGTGTGGTAATGATTTCTAGTTAATCCTATTGATTAATTATTTTGGTAATTTTTTGCATTACAAAAGATCTGTGAAGCCAAGGAAACTTCTGGGCCCTGAGGGGAACTTGCACCCTCCCATGCAGCTGCAGTGTCTGGAGGGGCTTTAAGCACGACCCTGCTTGTGCATTTGACTGGCATCTGTAGGACTGTTACATTTTTATGCTTCTAAAGCATCTAATGTGATTGCCGTTTCTATGAAAATCTGTTACAATAACACGTCTGCAAACCGGAATCAATTTTATTGAAGCTTTCCGTTCTCACTACAACGCAGCTGTAATAAATCCTTGTAGATATTTTAGAGCAGGATTACACTTTGAGTGTTAAAAGAAAAAACATTGTATTGTTATTTGGACGACTAAAGACAGCATAAATCGATACAATGTAATGTCCGCACTCTTTTCTCATGAACATGTTAATGGTGTTATATTGGGTTGATAGGCAGTCGATGTGGCTCAGTGAATAGACATTCTGATTTCGGAACTTTACTACGTGGGTTCAAATCCAAGTTGTTCCGTTTACATTAACATGTCGACTAAGACCCTTGGGAAAGGTATGAATCCCTATCCTTCCTCTTGCTATGGGTTAAATATTACAAGGTCTCAACGGCGGATGTGGTCCACAGTGACAAAATGCCACTACAGGCAGATGAAGGTTGCAACAGAGGATGGCCTCCAGTTGTGGTTTTCTCCATGCCATTGGAACCAAGTCCTCCTCTGCCAAGGAGCCGTATGGTGACTGCAGGGGCAGGTAGTGGTTAGTGGAAGTAATAAGAACAGAGAGAGACATGTCTACATTAAACTAAATATTTATTACCACTAAAGTGCCTACTAGGAAATACCAAGTTTCACCTTGCCCCCTTCCTATTGCTGGATGCTGAAATATTAACCACTTACAAAAAAGACGTAGGCAGGAGTATTTTCGATGATCATCATTTATTAACTCATTAGCAAAACTTGCCAAAAATCTTTGAATATGTGGCATTTTCCTTTTTATCCAGCTGGTGATATCATTCTTGCGACTCACACGTGATTCACCGGAGCAAACTCGAAAACTCCCGAAAAGCCACTCACCCATCTACTTCCACCCTTATCCCCCATAATATCATGACTTTCATATTTGAAAAAAAACAAAAGGGGAGATAATTATTGGTTCTTTTTAATTTGGATAAATATATGTTTCATCTTATTACTTATAGAAAAGAAAATGGGAGAAGGAAGTCATTTTTTTAAAAAAAGTGTTCTTATTGCTTTTAGGCAATTGATACAATATTATAGAGATTGAATAACTTTCATTGATAAATTAGTAACAAAGCCAGACATTTTCCCATTGGCAAAATATATTAGGATTTTATTGTTAACCATTTATTGTTGGTTTTTCTTTTTTTATCATTGAAAATTACATAAGCCAATTCCAGGGCCATGCTTACGGCCTCCGCAGACACCGCAATTGCGGGGAGGGCCCTGCAAGCTCCTATGGGGCCGCATGGCTCCTTGGCTTCTTCACAGATTGTAATCACCAAAATAATTAATTGTTAGGATTAAAAAAAATCATTATCACAATTGAAATATACATCTACCAAAAATAGCAGGAAATGTAGAAAGGAATGCAATTAAAATTTACCAATCTACCAATCCATCTTTCTTTCTGCCTATCTCTCTTGATATATATATATATATATATTTTTGTATATGTATGTATATATAGTCGAAGGCTTCAGTATTTTGAGCGGGGGCCACCTGCTTTTTTAGGGTAAAGGGACAGCATTTTGCGACAGGGCCGCTAATTGGCTAAGCATGGCACTGGCAAATTCTATTGTAAAGATGGGATGGGATAATGAGTACCTCCATTATAACCATGGTTATTTTTGTCTGTGCCAAAATGCGTGTCAAGCAAGGATGACTAAATAAAGAAAAAAAGATTGGTTGTTAACACCAAAATAATTGCAGCAGCCAGCGTACACTTTGGCTTAAGTCTGAACTAGTTTTTTTAGCAAATGGCATCAGATTTTTCACTGGCTAAAACAAGAACTAACAAAATTTGTATAGCAACTCATCATCAATAACTAATTTTTAGTGAAAAAAAAAAAAAAGAAAGTCAACTCAGTAATAACAGAAGTATTTTTTCTTTATTTTACTGATTCATGGTTTGTTGAGCTTTAGAAAAACCATGTAAAAAAATCTTACATATATATATAGATCATGAATATTTTCATCTCAAAAATGTTCTTACCATTGACTCTTAATGCATTAGATATATATTATATTTACTTGGTGAGCACCAACCTAAGTTTGGCACAAGGCCATTTTTGCATGCTTTTACCTGGGATTTTTATATTCGGTGTTACCCTTCACCTGGATGAGCTGCTCTCCTTAGTTAACGAGCCCTATCTGCCAGAGGCAGCTAAAGTGATGCAATAGTTTTTTACTGAGATTTGAACTTGCGTAATACAATTCCAGAGCCTGAGCTTTTACCAATGCTCCACTGTTGCTGCCAAATTGCTGGTTATATATGCATATAAACATTCCCTCATTTTATTTTCTACATTTCCTGCTGTCATGCTTTGACAACTTGTGCAGCATCTCAAAAAAATATTTTGATAAAGGGAGAAAAAAGTTAACAAGTTAAAAGTATTTGATTTAGTTTGGCAGAATTTCATTATCCATGCAAGTCTCATTGAAGAGAACTCTGATCCTCCTTTTCAAGATCTTCCCTTCTGTTTTCTCTTTTTTTCTAGCAAGATTTCTTGTTTCGGGGTCTCAAGTTAGAAAGAACCCTGATCCTCCTTTTCAAGATCTTCCTTTCTGTTTTCTCTTTTTTTCTAGCAAGATTTCTTGTTTCGGGGTCTCAAGTTAAAAAGAACCTTGATCTTCCTTTTCAAGATCTTCCTTTCTGTTTTCTCTTGTTTTTAACAAGATTTCTTGTTTTGGGGTCTAAAGTTCTTATATATACCTAAAATTCAATTTTGCCAAAAGCTAAATCAAAAAAATTTGTTCAATATGAGATGTAGTTTTAAAAAAGTTTTTATCGGGTGAAAGAATAATATTAATAAGACAGATATTTAGTATTAAATATAGTAATTTCATTAAATAAACACATTTTCACTCCTATTACATATACTATATATTTGGGCAGCGACGGTGGAGCATTGGTAAAAGCTTGGGCTCTGGAACCGTATTACACAAGTTCAAATCCCAGTCGAAACCATTACATTCACTTTAACTGCCTCGGGTAGATGGGGCTCGTGAACTCGGGAGAGCAACTCATCTAGGTGAAGGTAACATTGAATTAAAAAAGCCCGGGTATATAGAGCATGTAAAATGGCCTTGTGTCTTACTTGGTTTGGTGCTCTACCAGGTGGATATAGATGTATGCGCGCGCGCGTGTGTGTGTGTGTGTGTGTGTGTGGGTGTGTGTAAATGCACGTTTCCATTCAATCTGCTATTAATGAAATGATGTGAATGGTAAATGTCATGATAATGCGCGTAATTTAAGATTATGAAACCGACAAGAAAGTAAAACATCCAGCCGGAAAATTCCCGGTACCCATGCTGCTTATCAAATTATCTGATTCATTTTAAGCCTGTACTCGCTTGCATTTAACAAGACTGAAGAAGGATATGCGAGGTACCAACGAGATGTTAAAGACCACAGTCTGACCTGTGATGGCGTTTTATTTTTTTTTTTTTTTTATAAAACCCTGACAACCCGCCCACGTACTGCCTGGGTATCTTGTTCCTTTTGCGTCCCCCTATCAGACGCCTTTCATGACCTGCGACCCCTTGGGATAGCAAATGATGCTAAAACTAAACATCTGCTTGGTGAGAATGCCCCTTACTTTTTGTTTCCCTGGTAGTAAAACATATTTAAAGTAAATATCAACGTTTATCTGTTGTAGACGAGGCTAGTTCTAAAAGTAACGCTTTTTTTATGTATTTATCCCACCTGAATTGGTCATAAAAAGGGCTAAGAAAATATATTTATTGGTCAAGCACCAACCCAATTTAGGAACAAGTGCATTTTTACGCCCTCAATATAACTGTGCATTTGTAACCAGTATTACCCTTCACCTGTTACAGCGGTTTTCAAAGTAGGCCTTACCGTCCCCCTGGGGGGCACCATGAACTTCTAGTGCGTAAGTAGTGGCGTTAAAACTGTGAAGGGGGGGGGGCTTAGAGCAATGACAGTAAAATGTTATATTGGTATTGGTAGAAAGCCTGAAAAAGTATTACCCTTCACCTGTTACAGCGGTTTTCAAAGTGGGCCTTACCGTCCCCCTGGGGGGCACTATGAACTTTTAGGGGGCGCTGGTGCGTAAGTAGTGGCGTTAAAATTGTGAAGGGGGGCCTTAGAGCAATGACAGTAAAATGTTATATTGGTATTGGTAGAAAGCCTGAAAAAGCAGGACGATTTAATTAGGCATTTCCCAATCGCTGCACTTAGACGTTTATGCCTTTATACTTCCATCATTTATTCTCCTAGATGCACCGCCGTTATGGTTTTCGTTGGAAGCTGGCATTTTCTGACCTAGATGAATTGCTCTCTCAAGTTAACGAGCCCCATCTGCCCGAGGCAATTTAAGGTAAATGCAATGATTTTAACTGGGATTAGGGCGAGGACAATAGGCTTTTATTAAACTATTTATTATTCTTGTTACTGTTCTTGTAAATATAATATTCTTCTCTAAAACAGATTGTTATAGCCCTCTCTATTAATAATTACAGAATTGAAGGAAATGATAAAATCTCAAAATAGGCAAGTAACAATTAAAATAATCTTTAATAGAAGCCCGTTGTCACAGTCCTACTAATAACTACAGAATTAAAAGCAAAAATTTTCATTAATAAATAGTATTGTTAAAGCCCTATTAATTATTACAAAATTCAAAGAAATGATAAAATTGAAAAATAGTCGAATAACAACAAAATATTCTTAAATAAAAGCATATTGTTATGGCCCTTCTAATAACTACAGAATTAAAAAAAATTATAAAATCACAAAATAGTCAAGTAACAAGAAGAAGAATTTTTAATAAAATCATATTGTCACAGCCCTATTATTAATTACAGAATTAAAAGAAATGGTAAAATAAAAAAAATTTAGCCAAGGTGGTCTGAAGCCGATATAGAAACACAAATATTTTGGTCCTAATATGATACTCTATACGGTCAAGTCGCGTTAAGACACCGGTTCCCGTCAGATCACCGAAGTTAAGCAACGTCGAGCCTGGTCAGTAGTTGATGGGTGACCATTTACTAATACCAGGTACTGTATCTTGCACCGGGCAGGAAAATACCCAGGTTATTTTCTGGGGGCGCTATCAAAAACCCACTGGGTAGATGCACCCTAAGTCTTTTGGAAGACATGCATCTAGGAGAAGTTTTTTTTACTCTTTCAGAATTTACATAAATAAATTCACGTTTTTTTTTAATTAATTGCAATGATAGATTCGTATAACTCTTATTTGGCTTTTCTTCTTTGCTTTTTGTTATTAGATCACACGCCATGACTAGTAGATTAATTGTAGATCACGACCTCATGTAGATCACATATTGGAAAAGCACACTGAATTCTTTTTATTTGTCGTTTTATTAAGGTTAACAAGAAGCTTTATTCCAAACCTGACCTTTAGTTCTTCTTAATAAGCACTTTCCAGGCAATAAATTTGTGGTCCTTTCACTTTTGGATTAACTGATTCTTAGCCTGTCTTTAAGGGCAACGATTTACGATTCCGACACTGTTATGACTTGGGTCTAGTCAATCGATTTAATCAGTGACCAGAGAGAGAGAGGGGGAGGGAGAGAGAGAGAAGGAGAGAGAGGGAGAAAAGAAGAAAACGAGAGAGACAGAGAAAAGGAGAGAGACAGAAATAACGAAAGAAAGAAAGAGAGAGAGAAAATGGAAAGAGAGAGTGGGAGAAATAGATAAAAGGATAAGGGAAAGAAAGAAAGAAAGAAAGAGAGATAGATAGAAAAAGAAAGAAAGAGAGTGAAAGAAAGAAAGTGAGATAGAGAGAGAAAGAAAGAAAGAAAGAGAGAAAGAGAGAGAGAGAAAACAGAGAGAGAGAGAGAAAAAACAGAAAAGAAAATATAAAGAGAGAGAGAGAAAGAGAGGGAAAGAGAAAGAGAGGGAGAAAGCTCGAGAAAGATAAAGAGAGAGAAAGAAAGAGAGAAAATGAGAGTGAGACAGAAGGAAGGGAATGGAAAGAGAGAGAGAGAGAGAGAGAGAGAGAGAACGTGTGATAGAAATAAAGAGAAAAAGAAAAGAGAGAAATTGAGAGAATGTGCGCTTTAAAGCAAAAAATAATTAATTGTTTTTTCCTTCTTCCTTTTTTTTCTATTTATTTATGTTTCGGGTTTTATTTTGTCATTTTTTTGCGATTTTTTTCTGTCTTGTAAGGAACAAATAATAAGTTGAGCATCTTGATTGGAGGCAATGAAATAAGATTGACCCGATCGAAGGATACTACATTAGTCATTTATAAAGGACTTGAATCAAACCCTCATTTTTTGCGATTTTTTTTCTGTCTTGTCGTTAGGAACGACAATCAAAATGCTCAACTTATCAAGCAGCCGGGCAGCAACAGTGCTGCTATATTTGACAAGGCTGGGTTGCCCTCCTTGTGCAAAAAGACACGTTGAAATATCTGAAGCGAAATTGCAAGAAGCATTAAGCCCATAGCAAAACTCACAAGGAAAAACGTTTAGCTTGGGCTCAGAAATACATGAAAACCAGCTTTGAATATGTTCTTTACACTGAACACCCTTTACAAACCCTTTCCCCCAATCAATCTGCCTTTTATATAAAATTCAAGGCATATAGCTTTTTATAGATGACTATAAATGCAATTATGCAGCATATAGACATTTTAATAAAGGGATAACTAAATTGATGTCAACGGACATTTGCGACAAAAACCATTGTTTGATTTAATTAGAATAATGCTTGCCTGTACTTACAGGAAATTCTATAACTATTATTACGTTTAACATTTAAGAAGCTTTGTGTTTTCATATGCCAACTTTGACCCTTCATGTCTATCAGAAAGTCCGTTTATTTGTCCATCCGTTTATGGAGCATTTTGTGAATATTTTGTTGTGCAAACACTCAATCAAAAACACTGTACTAGATTATTGGAAAACAAAAAAAAACTCAGTTTATGAAAGCAGTGACAACTTAGAATCAGTTATTAACATTTGGGTCGGACAGAACTATCGGTCAATTAGGCCTTCTGACTCTGCAAAGTGGCCCGTCTAGTTGCCAATAACATGATCCACGATGACCTTGTTATACACCCTAATAAAAGATTTCAGATTCGGGTCATACCGCTCTACCTTGCATACCATAAACCTGTCTAATAGCCGTAGCTGGCTATTGGACATTGTTAAGCCGCTGCTCCAAGTGGACTTCCCGTCAATCGAAATAAAAAAAATGACATTTAATAGGTTCAGAGGGTGTCCATCTGATGCGCAACAGATACTAAACTAACAAATAACTGCGATGGCGAGTTGGGTGCCAAGGTGGAATACTGAAGCCCAAACTAGTCAGAGTCAAGTCTGACTGACTGGAGATTGTTATGTCGGATGTGCATTGCGATACCTCTATCCTTACACGCATGCGCATTGCCTGCCTGATTTAGAGTTTTCGAGGAGCTTTTGGCGGGAAATCAGCTTTCGCGCTTCTTGCAACGTAAATCGTCGTCATTTGTCACCCGCTAATTGACAAGAGCCGCTCGCCAATCTCGCGTGATCATTGAAAACAACAACGGGATTTCTGCTCCCACTTTGAAGTCAGCTCCGTAATTTGCAAGGTAGAAAAACGTCCGTCTAACACGAGGACAAGTCGTCCACCGACGTCCCCTACCTCCCTCCCTCCCTGCCGTACACCAACGCTCCTTCTCTCCCCGTCCTCCCACCACCCCCTCTCCTGCCAAATCTCCATCGTTTTCCAAAATCCACCCTACCCTCACCCCTTCCACGTGTCATGTCTAACCCATCATCCACTAGGCGTCTGTCCACACAACTTCCCCATTTTTTCTCCGTTCGAGTCGCAGCTCCCAATTATTTTCGACAGCCAGTTTTACTAATCTTTATCCTTCTTCGTCTCCCCACACCCCATGCGACTCCCTCTTCGCACACAGACCATTTTCTCATGAATACATTGCATTGGCAACAGGGTCCTGCTTAGGGCGCCCGCAGACCCCACAATTGCGATGACTTCTTGTCTTCACAAATTTTTTGTAAAAGCAAAAAATTATTAAAATAATTAATTGTTAGGATTAATTAGAAAATCATTGTCACACTTGAACTATACTATACATCTATCAATCCATCTCTCTTCCTGCCTCTCTCTCTCTCTCTGTTATATATATATATATATATATACGTGGCTCAGTGGATAGACAATCGAACTTCGGAACCGTACTATGCGGGTTCGAATCCAAGTTGTTCCGTCTACGTTAACATGTCGACTAATACCCTTGGGTTAAATAGCGCAAGACCTCAACGGCGGATGTGGCGGATGATGTAAACAGTGACACAACGGCACTGAAGGCAGACAAAAGAAGACACGCCGATACTTTCGCCCTAATTTGGCTTTTAGTAGAACGGCTCTAAGTGACTAGTTTGTAATTTGGCTAAGTCAGGGTCGAAAGACTTAGAAATAAAAAGTGAAAATATCACTCAACTAAATATTCAAACCTTTGAACCCCGACTTATCAAAATGACAAAGTAGTCACTCAGAATCGTTTTATTAGAGGAACATATTGAAACCAAAATATTATTGTGTCTTCTTTTGCCTTATGTTGTCAAGGCCGATATTTCAGCCTCTTATAATTCAAAGGATTAAAGAATAATCACTTTTTGTATGCTATTTTATTAAAAAACAAATTAAAATTTTAAATCTACTTTGATAAAAAAAAAGGAAGAAAAAAACGCACACAGAAAAAATAAGATTGTTATTTTAGGATTAACCTTAGAAACCTGAGTTAGCAAAATTACCAACTAGTCTCTCAGATACGGTCTATTAGACGACTATATTATGGAAAAAAATATCGGTGTGTCTACTTTTGCCTTCTGTCACCGGGGCCGATATATCGACCCTGTAGGGTCGAAAGAGTTAAACAAAGAAATAAAAATAAAAAATACACTTAAATCTTTGGACCCTAACTTATCAAAATTACCAAGTAGTCAACCAGAGCCGTTATATATATGTAACATATTAGGATAAAATATTGGTGTGTTTTATATCCCTTATGCCATCTCGGCCGATTTATCAGCCCTTTAGGGTTCAAAGAATAAACAATCCTTATTGAAAGAATTGCAATGAAAATTAATCCTTTAAGCCCCAACTTATCAAAATCATCAATTAGTCACTCAGAGTCGTTATATTAAAGAAATATATTAGGGTCAAAATATTAAAGTGCATTATTTTGCCTTTTGGTGTGAGGGCCGATATATCAGCCTCTGAGGGTCCAAAGATTTAAGAAATCCTGGTTTTATTTTATACGAAATTGTGAGTGTTATATTTCACAGCAAGCAGCCATCATTCAAATAATAAAGGAGATGCTTCAAGTGTTTTTAAAAGTTCGCAGGGTTGTGTAATTTCATGTTTGGAGAGAGTGTTTATAATAATTGAAACCGTGGGCTAAAACGACAAGAATGTTTAGCAACGTCGTGAATATCACATTCAAGTCTCCAACATATCAAGGCAACGACGGTAGAGCATTGATAAAAACTCGGGCTCTGGAGTCGTATTACGCGAGTTCAAATCCCAGTCAAAACAATTTTCTTCACTTTAGCAGCCTCGGGCAGATGAGGCTCGTTAACTCGGGAGAGCAGCTCATCTAGGTGAAGGGTAATACTGAATGTAAAAAAACCGTGTAAGAGCACGTAAAAATGGCCTTGTGCTAAACTTTGTTTGGTGCTCACCAAGTAAATATAATATCAAGGCAAAATTTAAAGAATATCTTTGAGTCTCTCTCATTTTTAGACCATCTCCAAAAATAAAAGGTCAATAATTAACCCTTTAATGCCAGATTAAAATTACCTAATAGTCACTCAGAGTCGTTATATTAGAGGGACATATTAAAGCCAAAATAATGGTGGATATATTTGTTTTATGTTGTCAAGACCAATATATAGGCCTCTCGGGGTCCAAGAGATTAAAAATTACAAAGTAGTTACTCAGCCCCGTTATATTGGAGGAACATATTAAAGAAAAAATATTGGTGTGTCTTGACTTGTGTTCTCCGGGCCGATATATCGACCCATTAGGATCTAAATGATTAAATACTTTAATACTATGTATTTACTATATTTTCTTGGTGAACACCAACTCAAGTTTGGCACAAGGCCATTTTTACGTGCTCTTACCCGGGCGTTTTACCTTCGGTGTTACCCTTCAACTAGTTGAGCTACTCTCTTGAGTTAACGAGCCTCATCTGCCCGAGGCAGCTAAAGGTGAATGTAATGGTTTTTGACTGGGATTAGAACTCGCGTAATACGATCTCAAAGCCCCAGCTTCTAACAATGCTCCACCGTCACTGCAAATATTATTCATATATGACTAAAGACTAAAACATATATCAAATGGATAAACATAAATGTGCTGCCCCGTCCACAAGCGGAGCTTAAATGGCTCCGTCAGAACAGCCAGTTTTACTAGCATTCAGGCTTATGTGGTAATAATAATAATAATAGTAATAATAATAATAATAAAAACATCTTGATATTATTATTTTAATCAATCCAAATGGGGTAAAAAAAAATCATGATATCCGTAATCCGTAATTCTTAACTCTCTTTTAGGAAAAATATTTTTAATAGCTTTTTTAAAAACAGTTAAAAAGAACGCTAAGCTTGAAATTAAAATGAAAGAAAGAACGTGAGCATCGCAGTGAACTAATGAAAAACGGTGAAAATGATTTCCTAAATAATAAGGTATATTGATATATTATATTGATATATAATATATCTTACTATTATACAAAAAAAACCTAATTAACATTCCTATTCACTTTGATCTGATTAAATAAAAATACGAATCTGTTTTTATTGATTTTATCTCCATTCATGAAGCCTACACGGATCGATGTCAATGTCTTTTTGATTGATTACACCGGATCAAATCAGGCTCTGCCATTTTATTAGCAATTGAAGAAGATACTTGCAAAGGTTTTTTATTTAAGTCTATCATTAGAAGATTATAAAAGAAGTTGATAGAAGGAATGCTAATAAAAAAAAAGAGCTTAATCCGAGGAATAACTTATTATAGATCAAAAGATTGGTATTTGGGGGCTGATAAATGAGTAACGAATTAAACCATGGTGTTTAGCAGAATTAATGCATTGGCCAGTGTTTTGGTTTATTTTCTTAGTCATTCGGCTTTAACCTTTTAGACGCTGAAGGGCCGATGTATCGGCCCTGACAACATAAAGCAAAAACATACACACCAAAATTTTAGCTTTAATCCTTTAGACCCTAATGGGTCGATATATCGGTCTTGAAGACGTAAGGCAAAAGAAGACACACCAAAATTTTGACTCTAACCTATTCCTCTGATTTAAAAGCTCTGAGTGACTACTTGGAAATTTTAATAAGTTTGAATCGAAAGGTTTAATCCTTTAGACCCTAACGGGCTGATATATCGGCCCTGAAAAGATAAGGCAAAAAAAGACCCACTAAAACTTTGACCTTAAAATGTTGATCTAATATAACGGGCCCTGAGTGACTATTTGGTAATTTTGATAAGTTAGGGTTCAAAGAGTTAATATATTCTTCTAATATAAAGGCTCTTATATCGGCCCTCTAGGGTTAAAAGGGCTAATATAGTCGTCTAATAGAACACATCTGAGTGATTAGCTGGTAATTTTGAAAAGTCAGGGTTCTAAGATTTAATGCTAAATTGTCTGGATGTCTTGTTTGCCAGGATCCAAAGGTTGAACTCGATATTGCAAAAGATAAAAAAAGAATGTCACTCTATGGACGACAATACAGAGTCTGTATGGTCAACACCTGCCAAGTTAGGAAGAGACATTGTCGAGCTAAGTTGAATTATTGGACAATCTCCAGAGATGATCTGGGTCCTACAATTTCAAAGACTCTTGAAACCTGAGACGTGAGACAGAAGTAGCTGGCTTGGGTCTCCTTTACAAGAATTAGTTTGGCAAGTATTTTGCTGGCAGTGGTATAGCAACTATTTTTGCCGCTCAAGGGGTTCGTAAGTTTTGTGCTTTTTACCCTGCACATTGTTAGAGTTACCACTTAGGCTGAGAACAGGGAATTTCAGAATATTCTGAGATTGCGAAAACTCTATAAAATACAGAAAAACGGATTAGAGCCCGAACAGGTAAGGAGAGGTCTCATTATCGGCCTTAGTGGAAAATAGACACACCGGTATTTCCAGCCTAATGCTTAGAACCCTGACTTACCTACTATCACTCAGATCTGTTCTTTTAGACGACTATATGAGGGAGAAAATATCGGGGTGTCTGTTTTTGTATTTAGTCAACAGGGCCGATATATCGGTCTGTAGGGTTGAAAGGGCTAATATAGTAGTCTAATAGAGTGCATCTGAGTGACTAGTTGGTAATTTTGACCAGTCAGGTTTCCAAAGGTTTTTCTTCGAAATCTCTAAAAAAAGTTTTTTTTTCATGTAACTACGATTTCGAAATCTGACTGAGTGACTACTTGGTAATTTCGATAGGTTAGGGTTCAAAGGGCTTCTACGCACATTTTTTTTCTATGTAAAGGGCCGTGCTTAGGGCACCACAGACCCCGCAATTTCGAGGGGAAGCTGCAAGATCCCTACGGCTCACAAGGATCCTTGGGGCCGCAAGGATATCTTTTTTTATTAATGCAAAATAATTACGAAAATAATTAATTGTTAGGATTAATTAGATAATCATTATCAAACTTTAAATATACATCTATCAATCCATTTAACTCTCTCTCTATCTCTATATATTTACATCTCTTTTTGTATACATATATAGTCAAAGGCCGCGACGGTGAACCATTGGTAAAAGTTTGGGCTCTGGAATCGTATTACGCGAGTTCAAATCCCAGTCAAAACCATTACTTTCACTTTAGCAGCCTCGGGTAGATAGGGCTCGTTAACTCGGGGGAGCAGCTCAACTAGGTGAAGGGTAACACTGAATGTAAAAAGCCCGGGTAATAGCACGTAAAATGGCCTTGTGTCTAACTTGGATTGGTGCTCACCAAGTAAATGTAATATTAGAGGGACAGATTAGTGTCATACTATTGGTGTGTTTTCTTTTGCCTTATGTTCTCAGGGCCGATATATCGACCTCTTAGGGTTCAAAGGATTAAATAACACTCGGGTTCCACAAGTTCAATTCGTATTAAACGAGTTCAAATCTCATTATCCTTAGAGGCCTGAGTTTTCAAAACTACCAACTAGTCACTCAGATGTGTTTTATTAAACGACTATATTAGGGAGAAAATACGAAAGTGTCGGTTTTTGCCTTAAGTCACCAGGGCCGATATATCGGCCCTGTAGGGTTGAAAGGGTTAAAAACCATTAGCTTGGCTTTCAGCTGTCTCGGGTGGATGAGTCTTGTTAACTATCTTAAAAACTAAAGCCTTCAACCATCACACCCAGTGGTGCGTTGAGCAGCAAGTTTCTTTAATTCCTGTTTTCGTAGCATACTCGTTTTACGAGGAAAAAGTCGCTAGCCCTACGCCCAACCCCCAAACTGGAGGACCTTTTGCGGGCTTTTTAAATCAATGTTGCCCTTCACCTAAATGAGATACTCTCTCGATTAACATGCCCCATCTGCCCGAGACGGGTGAAGATAGGTGCTGTGCTTTTGACTGGGATTTGAACTCCATAGTCCGAGCTTTTACCAATGATCTGCCTCACCACCTATTAAATACTATATATGCACGAATAAATTTTTTTCTAGCGCAAATGTTGCATCTCTTTGATAATTTAAAAATGCAAACACAAAATTTAATGAAGTGTCATTAATGGCAGTCAATACTGTCGTGGTAAATAAAGCCTGAATTTTACTTGGTCGGATTTTGAGATAAACCTGGCCAAAATTTCAGCATCCAATTTAAAGATTGAAATTGTCATTAATTAATGCAACCGATTTCCCTTGAGAAAGTTATAGAGAATTTTCTTTTTATTTTATAGACGATATTTAACCTTTAGACCCTAAGAGGTCAATATATCGGCCCTGACAATATAGGACAAGATTCAAAGGTTTAAAAGAAAATAATATCCGCGATCAAGAACAATTTTAGAGGCCATTAAAATTGGTGGGGTGTATTTTATTTTATTTATTTATTTTTATTTATTTATTTTTTTTCTATTTGTATTGATTTTTATTTTATTTTTGTTTATTTTTGTTCATTTTTTATTTTCTTATTTATTTTTTTAAATATATTTTTTACTTATTTTTGTTTTATGTTTTTTTTATTTGTATTTATTTTATTTTTTAATATATTTTTGTTTTTTTTGTTTTTTAATTCAATTTATTTTATTTTTTTACATTTTTTTAATCATTTGTTTTTATTTTTTATTTATTTTTTTTCAATTTCTATTTAAGCGTATTTTATTTTTATTTTATTTTATTTATTTATTTCAATTTTTATTTTAACTTATTTTTATTTTTTATTTGTATTTTATTTCATTTTTTTTAATTTATTTTTTTTTTTTTTGTGGCCAGACAGCCTATTTCTTGTCTTTTCTGATTGTGTCGCCACGATTCACCACAGGTACAGAAGAAGAAGAAAAGGGAAGAAGATCTATCAATTGGCAAACAGTGAAATAGATATTCCTATTAGCTCAATACACAAGTAATCAAGTAAAGGACAGGAAAAACCATGCGAATTTTATTGTGGAGCGGATATAAATGGAATTGAACTGGGTCCTTAGGAACACTGGAGATAATCTGAGCGCGCTTGAGTGTCCCAGCATTAGAAATGATCAACAGCCATTCTTATGTGACCGTGAACGACAGACTATGCTAACGAGTGCTTTTGATGCTTGTCATAATGGAGGTAAATAATTGCCGCTAAAATCAATGTTTGTATACATATTCTTTACGCACCTAGGCTTCTATTCTGGTGTATTCAGTCCGAACAGGGCCTAACTTTCCCCACATCTCCTCTCACTAGCCGGGTGGGCCAACGACAAATGGTGAGAAGGGAGAACGCTCAGAAAACAAAATACAAAAAATGTCCAGGCTGTTTAACCCTTTCAACCCTAACTTATCAAAAATACCAAGTAGTCACTCAGAGCTGTTATATTAAAGGAATAAATAAGGGTCGAATCATTAGTGTGTCTGCTTTTTCCTTATATCCTCAAGGCTGATATATCGGCTCTTTAGGGTTGAACGGGTTAAAAGACAAAAAGGGGGAAGTCGACCAGGGTCGTGCTTGAGGCCCCCGAAGACACCGCAATTGCGGGTGGGGGGCGCAAGCGATCTAGGGGCCACAGGACTCCTTGGCTTCACAGATCTGTAGGAATTCAAAACATTACCAAATAAATTAATTATACGAATTGACTAGAAAATCATTATCACTCTTGAAATATACACCTATCGGTCTATCCCTCTTTCACTCTACTTGTATATATGGTCTTTGATCGAAGGTTCCGGTATGTTGGGAGTGCAACTTGCCTTTTTAGAGGAAATGGGGGCTGCAAGGTGTATTCTGCGTCTCGACCGCTAGGTGGCTATGCATGGCACTGTAGTTGACGTAGTCCAAGTGAATCGTAGTATCCGAGTTCGAATCCAAGTTATTACATCTACGTTGACATGTCAACTAATACCCTTGGATTAACCCTTTTACTCTAAAGGGCTGATATATCGGCCCGGATAACCAAAGGCAAAAAAGACACATCGATATGTTGGTCCTAATATCTCCCCTTAATAGAATGGCTCTGAGTGACTAGTTGGTAATTTTGCTAAGTCAGAATCAAAAGGTAGAAATAGTGCATCTTGCGTTGTTAAAAAACCGTGTGTGTATAGAATAATGATTATCAAATCAAAAGTAATTGTTCTCGGCATTTAATGGCCTAAAGAGAGTTGATATGCCGTTAAACACAAAAAGCAAAAGACACAAGTTTCTTTTTGTTTGTTATTTAGGGTATATCAAACATTTTCTGGCATTTAATGACGAGATCATTTTGTTTTCTTTTTTAGATAAACGATCCGTTTGAAACAGGGTCTTTTTAGTCCTCAGATTTATCAAAGAGGGACAACTGTTTTCAGTGGTGTGCGTCCGTACGTGCGTCCGTACGTGCGTCCATTCGTCCGTCCGTGCGTCCGGACTATTGCCAAATAACCGTCCATTACTTTTTTTCTGAAATTTTGCCACAAGTTGTATTTTTATATCTAGATGCGCATAGTAAAAAAAACTTTTATTACGAAAATTCTCGTTGCGTTTCAAGGCCCTAAAGTGGGTCAAAAACACCCCAAAATGGTATAAAATAACACTATTTGCCTTACAACGTTTGATCCATCCATTAGATTTTTTTAACGTGGCCAAAGTGTGGAAGAAATTGTGCCTAATGTATGTTTAGTATTTCTGAACGTAAAAAATAAATTCTGTTTCAGGTCCCCCAGGGGTTCGTTCGATGAGACTCGTTAATTCGCGAGAGCAACTACTCTGAGTCAAGAGCAACATTGAATGTAAAAAGCCCGGGTATATATATATATATATATATATATATATATATATATATATATA
>JAUZSX010127926.1:0-17613 GCA_034780655.1 Idiosepius hallami
AAGCCCGGGTAAGAGCACGTAAAAATGGCCTTGTGCCAAACTTGGGTTGGTGCTTACCAAGTAAATATAATATATTATATATACATATATTTTATATATATACATATATGTATATATATAATATATGAATGATATATCATTCATATATGATATATACATATATTATGCATATATTATATATACATATATTATGCATATATATATATAAGCAATCGCAATGCTCAATCTTTTTTCTGCTAATTTATATTTAAAATAGCAGATAGAAAATAAAATACAGATGATATAGCCATTTACTTTATTTTTCTCATTGTGAAGCGTATGGATTCTTCTTTTCTTTCTACTTACCATCTCTTAAACTAATAGATTTTTTTCTGACGATAATTGTAAGAGATATTACAGTAAGCAATTACTGTACCAAATAGAAAGACACAGTATCCTCATTTTCAAGCTAAATTATGTTTTAACAAACAATGTAAAATAAGTACTATTTTATTCAATAAAATTGAGAACTTAGGCTTGGAATTCCGACAAAATTGTGCTGGCAAAACATTATGTTGGTTTTGATAAAACATATTTAACTTTAAGGCTTTAATCTTGAAATTTGCTTTGAAATATTTTGATATTGAGGCAATTACGCTTTGTTGGTACAAATATTAATAGATTACATATTGTATTCTTGTATATAGTTAAATAAAACATGAGTGGTCGAAGATTGACCGTTTTGCATTTTTTCCGATTGAAAAACAATTGAAATTTCTTACACAGGTCGAAATATCCCATGAAACTAAACTAGTCTGCATAACCATTAAAAATAACTGTATTCAATATCAAAAAAATTTAGAAAATTGTATGATGGTATCCATCCGTCTCTAGAGACGATGGATAAATGCGCCCCGTCTTGATTCTGGTACAGCAGCAGTGAAGTGGCCTCTCCAGGGCGCAAGGCCTGGGCAATGTTTTTTTCGGGTCTCCGATTCTGCCAATTTCTCAGTAACCCCCCTCTCGACCTCGCCGGCGAAACTCCAAAGGAGAGCAGTACGTTTGGCACTAGGTTGGCTGCAGGAGCTACCAGAACGAGCTGAGTACAGAAAATTGTATGATAATTCGTTAAACTCAAGCGATTTCTTTCTACGTAAGATTTTTTTAAAAGAAAACCTTCCAATCTCTTGGCCATCCTTCTGGTATTGGTAATCAGGGTTTTGTGTAAACTCTAGTGTTTATGTTGGATAGCCGAGAAAATTGAGATCTTTCTTCAAGTGCTCGCACTGATTAATCTTCGAACCGGGCCGGGATGAACAATGAATGATAAGAAGCCGGTAAGTGAATAATTTTTGGTACTAACAAGCTTTCTTACACAACAAGATCACTTCTTGAACTTAAGGTCGTAATCGTTCTTCTGGCTGTGAAAAGTTCTCAGCCCACTCCCGAATGGGTCTTCTTAACTTGTGTTCATTAAACACACCGGTTCTCCGTTAGTTTCCTTCATCGGCCAGTCGCCCACCGTTTACCTCATAGCCTTCTTTCTTCTTGTCCTTCTTCAATATTTTTGGGAGATCTTGAATAAAAATCTCTTAGAAAAGACACAGAGGCAGGAAATTTTAGATGGTGATATTTATTACTTGCAAGAACATCGCACCTAGTGACTGCCGATTGATGTGGCACTTTCGTTTTTATACCCTCGATGATGTCATCCTCGGAGCTCACACGATCTGTCCCTAATGCTCACGAAACCCTAACACTCACCCATCTATCTCCCCTACTCCTATAATATTATCACAGCCCTACTAATAAGTAAAGAATTAAAAGAAATAGTAAAATCGCAAAATAGTCGAGTCTGTGACAAGAATAATCTTTGATAAAAGCATATTATGGCAGCCCTACTAACAAATAAAGAATTAAAAGAAATGGTAAAATCGCAAAATACTCAAGTCTGTAACAATAATAATCTTTAATAAAAGCATATTATCACAGCTCTACTAATACGTAAAGAATTGAAAGAAATGCTTAAGTGATTCCACATTCTTCTGAGACATTCTTCAGGCGTAGATTCACAGCAGCCAATGTTACTTTTCTGGTAGTCTTCCACTGTGGACCATTGAAGATAAAATATGAAGAGCCTAAAAACAATTAGGTCCTCTATAAATGCGTGACCTTAAACTCTAATCCCCAATACCAGGAAGATGGTTAGGAAATTTTGAACGGATTCTTCTAAAAATAACATCTAGACGAGATATTCTCCAAAGTTAAAGAACCTCATCTGCGTGAAGTAAATGTGAGGATTTTTGACTGACATTTGAAATCGTGTAATATTATTCCAAGTCCAAATTCACACTGTTTCCCCCATTGTTGCCCTGTCATTATTGCTTGTTCGTTTGGAAAGTTTAACGGCAAGTCGACTTTTTTAGGTCATTTAATGGTGTAAAAAAATCATTTATGAATGATGTTCCTTTCTATAGTCATTTTTTTATAAAATATGACAACACGCACTATTTAGCCCATAGCTGGAGTGAATGTAGTTATTCATACCTTTCCTAAAGATATTTGTACAAATATGAAGGGAAACGGAGCAACTGGAATTTGAACTCGGGTATTCCGGTTCAGAAGTCTAATTTTCTATCAACTGAATCTTGCGGACTTTTCCCAGTCATTATTATTAGAGAGATAGTTTTGGAGTTCGTATTTTATCACTAAATTACCAAATGAGCAATAAGCTGTAAGTTTGTTTTTTTTTAACTATTTTCTTCCGTAATCTTTTTATATACTTGACTGCTGCCAAACAAGACATTTCTTCGCCAGGGAAGATAATCATTCGATATTCATCCTTTGCTTTAACTTTTTTTTTATATCCAAGTGTGAACACAATTGAACAGCAGCTTGATTTTATCACCCTGCTTTCAGTAAATTACTTTTTTCCCTTTTTTTTTTCTTTACCCTTTTGAGAAAATAAAACTGAGTGAAATGGATGAACTCGGCACTCCCTCCAGTCAGATGTAAGATTTCCAATATCTTCATGAAGAGAATAACGAGTTTTGTGATAATTAAAACTCACGGATAAGAGTAATGAAGAAAAACAAAAACAAACATTAAGGATGTATTACATCGTCGAAGCTATCGGATAATCTGCACTCGATATAGCCATTCTCTGGTAATAGGATTGAAGAAAAGATCCTTAAAGCCTCAAGTTTGGTTTCTTTTGCTATTTTTTAAAAATATCATCTTTTCTATACGAACTCAAATCACTCAAAACTATCCAAACGCATAAAATAATCACTGATAAATACACACACTTTTCAAATTACATAGCCATCGAAACCAAAGGTCTCTATCACTCTAGATTTTTCATTCTGTGACTTTCAAAAAATTCAGGATAAAAAAACATGCATCTAAGCCTTTCCCGCAGTCAGCGATCGCAAGGTCTGCTCTTTGATCCTTTTTTTTGTGCTGCCCCGCCCATCAGAACAGCCAGTTTACTCACATACACACCACAAAAACAAATATCCTGTTGCTGATATACGAGACATTTATTATTATTTCGTTTTAGTTATAAATGAGTGAGAAAAAAAAAATCAGCAAAATTAATAAAAACATAATAAGTTTACTGCAACGAAAGTGGCAAAACAAGGTGAAGCAGAACGAAAGAGATTTAAATTAAAAAGAATGTGATAAATATATATCTATTTTTTGAAGTAATGTAAGTAGATATGATTTTTTTAAAATAATAAAACTTTCCAGGTTCGTAAATAAAGTATGGACGCAGAGGCGTAGCTAGAGGGGGCGCCAGGTTACATATGTCCCCGGGCGCCAAGGTGGAGGAGCGCCAAGGTGGAGGGGCGCCAAAATGAGGCCTACAAAATTTTCACAACAAGGGTAAAAAACCGGTCACAAGCAAGATCGCAGCACAGGCTGTGGCAGACCTCCTCTAATACGTTTGCCCAATGACTATATGTCTCTAGTTTCATTTGGTCAGTTTTTACCGATGGTATAACATTATAAACTTGTTTTTCACTGCAATCAGTGATATACAGTAAGGTATACAGTGTTATTGTAAAAGAAAATGCGTTTAAATACGGGGGAGGGGGCGCCAATTTTATAGTTTGCCTCTGGGCGCAAAATACCCTGGCTAGGCCTCTGTATGGGCGAGAGATTATTATGTATCTTGTCGATAGGTCATATCTTGTCTTTAAAGTCAGTAAGTGAAAGCTTCTCCGAATTGTTGGTTAAATAGGAAAGAGAACGCGAAGCTTACGTTAAGAGCGTAGCTAAAAAATAAGGAGAGGGAAAGAAGAGAGAAACAAGAGAAGAGTCACAATGAGTCATAAAATAAATAAAAACTAATACGATATAAAGGGTAACACGTCACTGAAGGAAACATATTCCATGATACTTTTACCATTTTGTTGGTTTCAGCACCAAGCAATCAGTGATTTTACTGGACTTCGAATAACAAGTTTCCTCTGAGATTATGCAGATTCAATACTATTCCAATCAAAGACTAATTGTGCAACGTCTACCTGCCTATCCAACCCACTGCGTCTGATTCGCACACTTAATATCAGCAGAATATTCACACTCTGCAAAGGGTAAAAAACCGGTCATTGATTCTGAAGGCAGAGTGGCAATAAGTCTTTTCTGGCACTCCAGTATATCTGCATACCTTGCAGTTAGTGACTGCAAGCCATACTCCATCTTCTCCTCGCGCAATTCATATAGTTTTGCTCTTTCACAACTTTATGAGTAAAGAAGTCTGTAAATGCTCTATTTATTCTACCATCGATTTAAATGTCCCTCACTTTTCTTTTCACTATTTCTAATTCTCTATAAATGAAAACCATGCAATTCATACTGTGTTAATGATAAAGCGTTTATTCCCTATTATTGAAAAATATAAGGTAAGTTATAGCTTTTAAAAATAGGACAGACATATTTATACTAACATCATTGTCTCTACATTTCCTTTCTGTTTTTCAATTTCTCCTTCTCTATCCATATATATATATATATATATATATGCAACGGCGGAGCATCGGTAAAACTAGGACTCTGGAATAGTATTACACAAGTTCAAAACCCAGTAAAAATTTTAACATTTACCTGTAGCTGCCTTTGGCAGATAAAGCTCGTTATCTCTGGAGAGCATCTCATCTAGGTAGGGGGCAACACTGAATGCAAAAAGACCTGATATATAGAACACATAAAAATGGCCTGGTGCCTTACTTGGGTTTTGCTCGACCAAGTAAATATAATTAGAGTGCTCAATATCTGTGATAGAGTGTGTATATTATTTAATAGTTAAGCGTAGACACGGAATCAATAGCATTCGGCAACTGCCAGTTTCTCGATGGCAAGGTCATCAGGCCGAAAGGAAGTCTCAGGCCAACTTCTTTTCTGCCTGAAGACCGGGCAGGCGAGAAACTGGCAGTCGCCAAAGTCTATTATACATATATATGCATAGAGGTGTTTACGTAAATATTTATTTATGTAACTCTGTATGTTTTGTACACAAATGGAATATTTACGTGAACAAGAATAATTAGGTTCTATTCAAAATGTTGCTTTCTTTATACAACATTGGTTTAAGAAACCATTTTTCTACACAATAGGTCTACGAGATAATGCCAAGATATATAAGTGACATTTTATCCATTTTTGTCCCAAAGCGGGTTATCGATTCGGAGATATAAAAATACATTTAGAAATTGCATTTTTGGGACTTACATTCAGAAACGTTAAAAAATATTGCATGTAATCTACTGGGAAGCGAAGTAGAATATTGGTAGAAGCTTGGACTATGGCATCGTAGTACGCGAATTCAAATCCAAGTCATAACCATTGTTTTTACCTTTAGATGATCGGGCAAATAGTACTAGTTTACTCGGAAGAATAACTGATCTAAGTGAAGGATAGCACTGATTTCAAAAGCCCAAAAAGGTCCTTCATGTTGGGTATTGAACATAAGGCAAGTGACCCTTTCTTGTAAAAACAAGTATGCTAAGGAAACAGCAAAAAAAGCAAATTCGCTGCTCAACCCACCACTAGATGCAATGGTTGATTATAATGATCTAAGTTATAAGCCAGTAAATGGCTTCTAAATTAGATGATGGCCCAGTGGTACAATGAGTGGGTGTGAGCGAAACGAACAGATCGGTAACGACCGGTTGTGTGGGCCCTGCTGAATGGCCTCAGAAAACTTTACGAGGAAACAATTAATTTGGTGCATTTAAGTGCATTTTATAAGCCTATTTATGGCTTGATTTTATTAATATTTTTAATGAAAATATTTAAGAACAAGGCATTTTGTCAACATATTTAGCAATTTTTATTGTGACTGTTTAAAAAGAATATTTCATAAGAGAGTGTTTTATTTACTTTTTAAACCAGTGATAATTCCTAACAATTTGTAATAAAAGAATACTTAGTTTTCTTTTCGTCTACGTGTTTTCAATTTAAAAAGAAATATTTCCTGCAAGAGTTATCGACTAAAGTTATCAATTTCGTGCAACAAAAAAAAAGTGTCTCGGTGGAGGGGACCATCAAGAAAACCCTCACGGAACGGCGTCCGTCCGAGGACCACAGTTTGGGGAACACTGAACTAGATGATGATGTAAGAGTCACTAATAATTTCTTTCTGCGCAGTGTGGATATTTCCATTGTTATATAAAAGACCGAAAATGGAAATCGTTTGATTGCTTTTAGCCATAATAGACAGAATTTCTTTATTGAAACTTTATGAAAAAAAAAGGTTTGTTAAAATCTGATGTAATTTCACCTCTTCTTTATCGGTTGGCTTTAAGCAGTTCCATACTTAGCCACTTCGCGGCCCCGGAGCAGAATGCGTCTTTCGGTCCCTTTGCCCTAAAAAGGCAAGTTGCATCCCCCTTCACATACTGGAGCCTTCAACTATACATACATACATACATACACTAAGGCAGTGACGGTGGAGCATTGGTAAAAAAATCGGGCTCTGGAATCGTGTTACGCGAGTTTAATTTCCAGTCAAAACCATTGCATTCCCTTCAGCTGCCTCGGGCAGATGAGTCTTGTTAACTCGGGGGAGTATCTCATCTAGATGAAAGGTAACACTGATTTCAAAAGCCCTGCGGCCTCCTCTGCTGCCAGTCGTAGCGGATTCGTTCCACTGGATTTGGTCATTAGAGGTGGAATACTGAAGTCACAACTAGTTATCGTCAAGTCTGACTAAATGCAGATTATTATTGCATATGATATTTGCTTGGTGAGCACCCGCAAGTTTTGGCACAAGGGCATTTTTACGTGCTCTTATCCGGGCTTTATATATTCGGTGTTACCCTTCACCTAGATGAACTGCTCCCACCAGCTAACAAGCCCCATCTGCCCGAGGCTGCTAAAGTGAAAGTAATGGTTTTGACTGGGATTTGAACTCGCGTCACACAATCTCACAGCCCGAGCTTCTACCAATGCTCCACCGACGCTGCCCGGATTATTATTGCATATCTATCTATCTATCTATCTATCTATCTATCTATCTCTCTCTCATATATATATATATATATATATAAAAGAGAGAGAGAAAGAGGCAGAAGAAGAAATGAATTGATAGATGTATATTTCAAGGGTGATAGTGATATTCTAGCTAATCCTAAAAAATATTTTGGTAATTTTTTGCAATACAAAAGATCAGTGAAGCCAAGGAACCTTGCGGCACATAGGGAGTCTTCGACTCTCCCGAATTGTAGGGTCTGTCGGGGGGGATAAGCACAGCTCTAGCGTTATGGTTTATCCAACTCTCTGCAGAGTTGACGCTTTAGATTATACATATTTTCTTAAGCAATGGGGTTTCCTTAATGGACACTCTTTCGGTGTTAGCAAATTATTCTGCTTCAATACATAGATTTTAATTTCAATACGATACCAGATATCCATGCACCTGATATCATTAGTTTTTTTTTATCTTGTTTTTGAGAACTCTCCTAGAACTATGTGGTATTTCCATGTGTATCTCTAGTTTCTTTATAATTGATTTAAGTGTTTTAAAATTGTTAAATCATGTACACGAGAAAGACTGATTCTTTTTAGGTGTACCGTGTCAAAATTGAATGTCAATGATTTAATTGCCTATCAAAACATATGCGATGTTACTTTCCTCTGCGTGGTTAAATATACATTGTAATTTGTTGCCGATATTTATAGAAAGATTTTCCAATTGAAAAAGGTTTCATGCTGTTTTCATGTTCCATTATTTGGCATTTAAAAAAATAAATGAAATTAGTTAATTCCCACAGATGTTAAACTTTCATCATTTCTACGTAATAAGCTGTGTTTTTTCTTGCAACAGAATGAGAGCCCTAAACTTTGACTCACTATAATCATAATTTATTTTTAGGGATCAAAAACATTTTTTGTTTGTTTTTTAGTATTTTTGTCAATGTTTCCGATGCAATACGTTTTTTTTACGGTCTACTTAATCTGTTTCTTTCAGTGTAGTTTTAAAATACCTAGGCTCTATTAACTGCATCATATTTTTGTAAAAGATTAACCAGGTTTGTTCAGAGATTGCTTTCTTGCTTCTTCTGTGCTCATTTTGATTTATTTCTGTCTTAACACCGACAATTTTTCCCTTTTAAAATAATTATATTATTCTTTTTGGAAATCTGAAAATTATTTTAGTTAACTCCGTTTATATTGAGTAGTATTTAAATTGACTTATTTCGTTGTTATGGATAATATGCGAGTTCTCACATTTCCTTGTAAAATCTTTAAGACCAGTTGTACTGTCTAGAGTTAGAGTAACAAAATTCCCCACATAGAGCGTCCCTATACTAGTCCGAGAAAAATAGCATTTTCTTTAAACCCAAAAAGAATTTAACTTTAGTGGGTTCTGGGCATAGATTAGGGTTCCTTAAACACGATATTAATGTTAAAAAAGAACATTAAGTGTTATTTTTGTTAGGATGCAGAACCTTGTTTAGGGAACCATGGGCTACACTCTGAACCCACTATAGGTTAAATTCATTTTGGGTGCACGGGCAACGCAATTTATTTTTTTTTTTACAATATTTTGCTTTATTCCAGCCAGTGGCAGTTTGGCGATGCATCTACTCGGTTCTTCACACTTGTCATAAGCAGAGACCTGACTTTACGAATGTCTTTTGGCGGTAATTGAAGGACAAACGACAATTAGCATTCCAGCAGATTTGTGGCTATTTTCGTTCGTTACTATAAAACATCCTCCTCTCTCTCCAGTGTTTTCGTACACCTTTTGGCATTTGTTAGATAAATATTAAGATTGGCGTAAATAATATGAACAATTGTATAATATTTATTTTGAACATAATGACTATGATTGTTCTCAAGATTACATTGATATTGTTATATTAAAGTTATATTAAAAATAATAATATTTATGATAATCAAAACCTACATATGAATACTTGTGTGTCTATGCGTAACTATGGAGTCTAAAACAGTTGTGCCGATCTTCTGGAAAATATTTTTTTTGCATTACAAAAGATCTGTAATACCAAGGAGTCTTGCAGCCCCTAGGGAGCTTGCGCCTCCCGCAATCGCGAGGTTTGAGGGGGCCTTAAGCACAGCCCTGCAGGACAGAACTATACTGCCATACAATTGGATTATTATTACTGGTCTTACTGCTACTGCTGGTATATTCATTAGACCTGTTCAGTGTTGTGCTTAGCCACTTAGCGGCCCCGTAGCAGAATGCACTTTGCGGCTCCTTAAAGCAAAAAAATGGTTAGTTGCCCCATCCTCAACATACCGGAGTTCGTCTATGTAAGCATATAATATATATATATATAAAGATAGTGATTTTAGGCAGAAAGAGAGATATAATTGTATGTTTCAAGTGTGATAATGATATCTTAATTAATCCTAACAATTATTTTGGTAATATTTTTGCATAACAATCTGAGAAGCAAAAGAGCCTTGCGGCCCCTAAGGAGTTGCGGGGTCTGGGGGGGGCACTAAGCACGGCCCTGGACATGTTACTATTTTATATTATTTTCCTATTTTTATTACCAATTACAAATATATCTTATTTTTCCAATTTTTTTTAATCAAATAATAGTCCTAAAAACAATGACACAAAAACAAAAAAAAAATTCTATGAAGACACAAGTACAAAAAATAAAGTTAATTCCTAATTCCTAAATTATGAAGCCTCATCTAAAAAGTAAATAAATAAATTGAACAAAAATAGTTTCACTTCTATTCCATTGGCGTATATAGTATACTTTTCTGAAAAGCATTAAAGTACATATCTATTATATCTTAAGGCACTTTTGTCACAAACATTTTTTCACACACACACAAAAAAAAAAAATCAAACTAGCTTGTTTCTAATGATTCCAGCGTAAATAATTTATAATCATTTACCCTATGAATTAAAATGACCCATTAACATAATTGATATACAAGTTTAGCACAACAGTAAGTAACATAATAATGGTTAGTTGTCCCGATTGCATGCAGCTCCACATATTATATTTAACAGATTTCTGAACATAAAAAAAAACTAAAAAGAAATCGATCTATTTCTTGCGCTGAAAGGATCATCTAAAATGCATTATATCATGACATACAAATTCATTCATGCACGACTATTCTAATTAAAATGAAGTAGTTGTGTCTGATTGTCAGTAACCAAAAAATAGCTTGTAAGATTTGATACCTGAGGATAAGTTTTCAATGAGAACTGGAAAATTTCATCATATATATATATATATATATATATATATTTAAACAGCGCCGGTGGAGCATTGGTAGAAGCTCGGGTTGTGAGATCGTGTTACGCGAGTTCTAATTCCAGTCAAAACCATTACTTTCACTTTAGCTCGGGAGAGCAGTTCATCCAGGCGAAGGGTAACACCGAACATATAAAGCCCGGGTAAGAGCACGTAAAAATGGCTTTGTGCCAAACTTGAGTTAGTGGTCACCGAGTAAATATCATATATATTATTCTACACAATAACCTTTTCTCATTGGCTTTTCTACATATTTTCTAATACAGTTAATTATCTATTTGGGGACAACTAATAAAAATAGAAATAACGTTTCAGATTATATTTCGTAATCAGTGTATCAATTTCCAAGGTTATTTCACCTAAAGAAGATCAGTAGATCTGTTGGCCAAAACATGGTGAATTTAGGTTGTACAACAGTACACAAAAAATAATATGCAACTTTAAAAGCCACTATAAATATTAGTGAAGTGGAGCAGGGCTACGAGTGGAGCATGGGTAAAAGCTCGGACTATGGAATCGTATTACACGAGTTCAAATCCTAATCAAGATCATTTCATCTGCCTTTAGCTGCTTCGGGTAGATGTGGCTTGTTAACTCAGGAGAATAACCTCATCAAGTTGAAGGGCAACACTGATTTCAAAAGCCCGAAAATGGTCTTCGGGTTGGGGTTGGGCATCGGGTTGGGGTTGAGCATAGGGCTGGCGACTCTTTGTCTAAAAGAACAAGTATGCTACAGAAACAGCAAATACAAAATTGTTGCCTTACACACAACTGGGTGTAACGGTTGATGAATAAATATTGAATAAAATAATAAACGTTTGATGATGTAGATTTGGATTTTAGGAACACAGTCCCGAAATCTAATTGTTTATCCACTCAGCCACGTCAACCATCACAGGGTCCATAATATTATAAAACAAGTCTAATTTTTAGCAGTAATTATTTCTTACAGGCGCAGATAAACTTCGATTTTATTATAAAATTCAAAATATAAAATAAGAGTCTTCAGGGCACGAATTTTAGGCGTTCTATTTAGACTAGCAAACATAAACCCTTTAGACCCTAACGGGCTGATATATCGACCCTGAAAACATAAGGCAAAAGAAGACACACACCAAAATTCTGACGGGCTGATATATCGACCCTGAAAACATAAGGCAAAAAAAGACACACACCAAAACTTTGACGATAAAATAATGATAATCAAATGATGATAATCTAATATACTGGCTCTGGGTGACTACTTGGTAATTTTGATAAGTCGGAGTTAAAAAAAATTAACACTAATTTTTATTAACTTTATAATTTGCTTTTAAAAAAGTTGATTAATTCCCAAATTCAATAAAGTAACAAACTTGGAATCGAAAAGTTAAGACGAAACAATTTTTCGATAAGGCGAAAAACTTTTTGTGTCACTGATTATTTGCCACATAAACCACAACTTTGGATGTGGTGGATAGTGACAACAGTAACCCATCGGCACTGAAGGCAGTCGAAGGAGACAACAGAGGATCGTGGTTTTCCATGTCATTGGAACGAGGTCTTCCTCTGCTAAGGAGCCGTGTGGTGACTGCAGGTGTACCAGTCTCTCCAAGTTAAAAGAAAACCAATCCTACCTTACAACCTTGACAGGTACAATCGGATCTAAGATGGGTCTCTGATACGCTCATCTGAAGGCCAAGATGGTGGCTGCATGGGCATCAGTCTACCCACGTTAACAGACATCACTCGTAGGTATCTCCCCGAAAGCCCACAGCGACCTAGACGGAGGTCAGTCATACTCAACCACGAGTGACCACCAATGATCTTGAGGATGATTTGCGAAATTTTTGAATGCTTCATTTTAATAGCGAAGTATTAAAAAAATTCTAACGTTGATATTAATTTTTTTTTTCACAAAAGAAAAAATATTCATCTCGAAATATGATCTAGAATCAAATTACCAAAACGCAATGTCAGAAACCAACTAAATGATTTCCTATCTTTGATTGAAATACTCACGATTGAATTTCTTTTAAAATTCAAATTCTTTTATTTTATTTTTAAGACTTTTGATTTCAAAAACATCCTAATTTCATACAAAATAAAATTTTGCTGACTGTTTGGTTTTTCGGTATCCCAATACTTTTAAAAATTGAATACAAGTAGCAATCATTATGAATCAACAACTTTCATCAACAAATTTTTTGAATAGAACTAGATTGACTATTTAATCCGTACCTGGAGAAAATGTTAAGATCAGGTCCATGCTTAGAGCACACGTAGACCCTGCGTTTGTAGGAGACGCAAGTTTTCCAGGGTTTGCAAAGGCTCCTTTGTATCGTAGATCTATTATAATGCAAATATAATAAATAATAATTAGTATTAATTGGAAAATTAGTATCATAATTGTATGTTGAAATATATATCTATCGTTTTGTATCCATTTATTTCATTATTTTAAATACATTTTCGAATGTAAGTTTTTATATTGGAATACGAAAAAACACACGATTTTGTACATTATTAGTAAAGTTTACATAGATGGAGTTTTTACTAAAAAAATACAAATATCTATTTGATCGATTTAGAGTAGAATGCAACTTTCTGATGCTGAGAAAATATTTTGTTCTAAATTTATTTGGTTTTGGTTGTAAGTTTGAATTCAGCTCTCTTCAAACTGTATTTTCATAAAAACCGAACATGACATGTTAAGTCGATTAAATAAAAATGATTGAAAAGCATAAGGATATTGGCATTTAGATAAGAGAGAGAGAGAGAGCCTATTATAAAGAGCTGAAGTAGGAAACGTGTGAAACACTTCAGCATTGAATGAAGAAACTTGTCGGTGATATGAGAATTCCAAGAGAAACATTTGAAAAGATATTGAGAAGAATTTCTGAATTGTTTATTAAAGATAATACAGAAATAGTATTCGAATAAATCAATCAATACGACATTGATAAGTTTTCATATTGGATACTCATTAGAATATGAAAAATGACCGATAATCTTTGCAAAAAGTCTTCTGTATGTTGGGCGATGCAAGTTGCATATTGTGAGAAGCGATTGCAAGATGCATTTTTCGAAGCGTGCAATATTGTTATGCATCACACAGAAGGATTCATGCCTATCTCAAAAGCAGCGAAGTTGGAGCATTTGTAAACGCTTGGACTCTGGAAACGTATTACGCGAGTTCAAATACCAGTCACAACCATTACCTTCAGTTTGACTCGGGCTGATGGGGCTAGTTAACTCAGGAGGGTAACTTACTTAGGTGAAGAGTAACACTGATTACAAAAGCCAAGCATTTTAATAAGTACGTAAAATGGCCTTGTGCCAAACTTGGGTTGGTGCTCGACCAAGTAAATATATTACCTTTCTCAATAGTATCAGCTTGAATGTTAAAGTAAAAAACCTAATTTCCTAATTATTACAAAATATAATTTTGATGATAAACTTCAAATCACTGTTATTATTTCATTTCTAGTACAAAATACAGAACTAAATATGAAAAGTTGTCGCTGATCAATTAATCTATAATTTATTTTGCCGGTTTCCTTTAGTTTTACTACGACTATATCTATAAAGACGGTGAAGAGGAGAATTGGTAAACGATCGGACTATGGAATCGTATCACGTGAGTTAAAATCCTAGTCAAAACAATTGCATCTACTTTTAGCAGCCTCAGGCAGAAGGAGCTCGTTAACTTAGGAGAGTACTCATCTAGGTAAAGGGCAATACTGATTTCAAAAGCTCAAAAAAGAACCTCAAGTTTGGAGGTTGAAGATAGGGCTAGCGACTCTTTCCCGTAAAACAAGTATGTTACGGAAATATCAAATAATACATTTGCTTCTTAACACATCACTAAAAGTAACGCCTGATAAAAATATCTTTAAAGGAAATAGAATTTCGAATGAATGTTTTAATGTTAAAACAAATTGGGAAGAGTTTCTGAATCGTTTATATAAGATACTACCGAAATATTATTCTAATAAATCAATCAATACTCCAGTCAAGTTAGTCAAATTTTAGTCAAATAAATGAAAAATTTATTATAGGCTGAAAATTGTCACATAACTTCTTTAAGCCCTTAGCAATAACATTTCTTGCTATTTTTCATGACACGTGTACCAACAGCAAAAATTGTTTTGGTCTGATGCATTTATTTTTATATTATTTTCTATAATTTATTGTATTTTGGTCTGATGTATTTATATATTACTTTCTATAATTTATTGTATTTTGGTCTGATGTATTTATTTTTAATGCAGGGGGTCTTAGTTCAGAGAAATCCATTCTTTTTTCGTGCATGTTCATTTTGATGTTTTGTAAAATTTGTTTTCACCAAAATATGTTAAGGATTCTTTCTGTTTGGTGTATGCTACTTGTTTTTTTATGAGGAGGGCTTTTAGTATTGTTAATACTAATGGAAAAACGGTTAATTTTTCTTTTCAACGGCTCATGCATGAAGAATGAAATACTCCCATTATACACTAAATTCACATTTTTTTTGCATTATGTAGACCTGAAATCGGCTTGATAAAAAATTCTTATAAAAGAGCTTTCATAAAAAGTTCCCTTCATTTTAGTTTAGTAATCCTAAATAATATAACTTTTTTGTTGTTGAATATGATGTAGAAAAAATTAATAGATTACAACGTCTAGAAAATCTCGTTTATCAAATTACAACGTTATGATTAAATGCTAAATCTCGCATAACATTGCACCGCGCAGCTGTTTAAAAGTATAGGGTTTATCAGTGAAATCAAATGTTGTTACCATTTCAGAATCCAAGCAGGATTCCAAGATGCAAACCACCGTGAAACAAAAGTGCTAAGGACTGGCCAACAAGACAGTTTGGTGTTCATCCCCGTACATTTTCTATGATATCTATCTATTTATCTATATTAATATTCTAATAAAAATCATAACGTTATGTTTGTATTAGACACTACATCATGCAGCTCGAGAGAAAATATAAACAGGATATTTTTTTAAAAAATTACGTTTTGGGATTTATGTAGAGAGCTTCAAGAACATAACTACAATAGTTTAAAAATGATTTACAACTAGTTAAATTTGCATATGTACAGTAGTGTCTTTCTATGTAATAGGCTTCTTGAACTACCTTAAAGGAGAGATTTACAAAAGAATTTAGTCCAAAAAAAGCATTAGAAATCGATCTAGTGTAAGGAAAACATCACCAATGAATTTAGTATAAAAAATAATCAATTGCTTTATTATTTAATAGGCTTCTTTATTTACCTTCTTAGTAGGGCTGAGACAAGAATATTCTTTTCATACAGAATATATTCGATTATTGATTATTTAATTAGAGGCATTCTAAAATAATACCTATTTAAGAACACTCACAGAAACGTCGAATGGGAATGAATAAATTTCAAGAAAAAAAGGCCAAACTGTTTCGGTAAGAGAATGTGCCCACACTAGGTCACATAACAAATATTATGTTAATATATATCTGGAATTTAAAATTTAAAAATATAGACTTGTTATCAAACTTGGATGATGCTGATTACCAAGTAAGCCTAATTCTGTATTAATTCAGAATAAACAAAATGCTGATCACCAAGTATATAAATATTGGGTAGCGAAGTTGTATTGGTAAAAAATCGGGCTCTGGAATCGTTGTTCGCGAGTTCAAATTCCTGTCAAAACCACTGCATTCATCTTTAAAAAAAACCGGCCTTTGGTGCTGCTCATCACATAAACATAATATATATGGAGTTTATATCAATGTCGTATTCGTTTTCGATTTGTGTATGGTAGTGGAGGACCCTTAATCTTTTAAGTGTGTAGTCTTAGGCAAACATTTTTAATAAAGAAAACCAACGCAAGAATTTGAGGAGAAAAGTCTAGCTTTTATTTTGTTGGAAAAACGCACACCAACAGGAACAACACACACAAAACACTTCTTGCCGAGGTAGAGAGAGAGAGAGAGAGAGAGAGAAAGGTTCATAGTTGTTGATGTGTCCTGGTATGTCGTTGTTTTGACAATCCTATTAAATAAATTACTAAATTAGAAGAAATGCAAAAATTCTATTATTTTAATCAGTTTTTCCACATGGGGGTGTTTTTACTGAAGGCACATCTTTTCTTTGGTTTCTGTTTACCGTGATTTCATGGTTTACAACAGAATTCATTTTGTTCATTCAAAAAAATGTTTTGTTATTATATCCGAGCGGTCTTCTACAGAGATAAGTCAGAGAAGGCAGCGAACATTTAAAATAAATGACATTTAATGTTAAATTGAGATCAAGCTAATTCTGATATTGTTACCTGTAGAGAAAATTGCTTTTGTCACTTTTTTTTTAAATCTCATAACTCAACTACAATTTTTTAAAACTCTATCTTATCTTATTTTCCAAAACAGTAAACACTGAAGGAAATTGTTCTGCCATTCAAGATTTATTTAACCTTTTAAAGTTTTTACAAGAAACTGGTAAATATTATTCATGTTCAACCACAAGAAATCTTTATGATAAAACAATATACTTTCTACTCTAATCAAAGCTATGTTAATAACTATTTTCCACTTATCATACATATTTACTGTGTCGAGAACCAACACAAGTTAGGCACAAGACCATTTTTACGTAGTCTCTATATCTGGGATTTATGCATTCATTGTTGCCCTTCACCTAGATGAGTTACTCTCCCGAGTAAACGAGCCCCATCTGCCTGAGGTAGCTAGAGGTAAATGTAATTGTTTTGACTGGGATTCGAACTAGCATAATACGATTCTAGATTTCAAGCATTTACCAATGCTTCAACCTCGTTGCCCCTTACCATTTACCACTTATTATTATATTATATTTACTTGGTGAGCACCAACCCATGTTTAGCACAAGGCCATTTTTATGTGCTTTTACCC
>JAUZSX010128143.1:0-17608 GCA_034780655.1 Idiosepius hallami
TTGGTCATTTAATGCTGAGAACAATCATTTTTGGTTTGTTTGGGTTATTTTTATCACATATCAACCTTTTTTGGTCATTTAATGCTGAGAACAATCATTTTTGGTTTGTTTGGGTTATTTTTATCACAAATCAACCTTTTTTGGTCATTTAATGCTGAGAACAATCATTTTTGGTTGGTTTGGGTTATTTTTATCACATATCAACCTTTTTTGGCCATCTAATGCCAGAAACAATCATTTTTGGTTGGGTTGGGTTTCTTATGGCATATCAACCTTTTTGGTCATTTAATGCCTAGAACAATCATTTACACACACATACAGGGTGATTCAAAAGTCTTGATATAAAGGTAAAACTTATTGATTTTTTTACTTATATTTTTTAATTTTGTTATTTTTTGTTTATAGGTGTTTTTTGTAATAAATTCCATTAGATCAAAGAAGTGATAGAGCGAGCACTCACAGCGATGGATAAAAACACAACCATTAGAGAGAGCTTTAGTAGTAGTACTTCTAAAACCTTTGCCTTTTGAATCACCCTGTAGTATTGGTTTACTGACTTCTCATCACCCAACGGTCTACTCATCACTTGACTACTTAAAGAAAAAAGAAAATAATCAAAATTGTTTTTATTTAACTTAAACAACAACAAACACGTGATTATTCTTTTAAAAATTAATTACAATTAAAAATTAATTGTTGTTGTGAAAAAATGTTGAGTGATGAGAAGTCAAAGTGTGCGAAGTCTCGGAGTGGGAGTGATGAGTAGTAGTCGACGTGATGAAAAAAACACGTGATGAGAAGTCTAGCGATAGATCGTGATGAGTAGTCGGGTGATGGGTGATGAGAAATCCGTACATCGCATTTTTAGGGTAAAGGGGCCGCAAAGCGCATTCTGAGTCGGAGCCGCCGAGTGGCAAAGAGCACGGACGGCAGCAGCAAGCACTGTCTGTCCACTTACATCTCCATACAGCTACTTTTCTATTCACAGCAAATCGTCTATACCGTTTTATTCTCGTAATACCGTCAATTCCTTCTTATTTAATCTCGGTGTGTTTTTTGTGTCTTTTTACTATTTAATCCAAGAACTATAATAAAAAGTATTCCCCTGATGATAAGACATGGGTAGAAATACTATTCTGCATTACACACACACACACACAAATAGAGAGAGAGAGAGAGAGAGGGAGAGAGAGAGAGAGAGAGAGAGAGAGAGAGAGAGAGAGAGAGATAATGAAATGATCAATCTGTCGGTGTATTGTTGCCCGAATTTACATTTAGAGTGCTCATATCGAAGACAGAAAGTGTAGTAAATCCAAACCTGGAATCGAACGGCCATTGGCGTGATCATCCAGACCAAATCAATTTGGTGATCACACAGGCGTGAAATTGACAGCTAAAGCATGTGGGTCGAAGGTCGACTCTAACTATTGATTTATTTATTTAAGTGTGTGGTGTCACTGGGTGTGTGGTGTGTGTATGTGGGTGTGTCTCGTGAGTGGAATGATTATGTGTAGGTTAGGTAATGTGTGCAAGAAGAGACAAAGTGACTCTGTGTGCGTGTGTGTGTGTGTGTGTTTGTGTGTGTGTGTGTGTGTTTGTGTGTGTGTGTGTGTGTGTGTGTGTGGTGACTATGGTATGGATATATGAAAATTAAAACAACAAACAAACCCTAAAGAGCTTTTATGCCTTAAACAGCCTCTTCTTCCTCGGTGACCCATCACGATGGTCTGGCTGCTGGGGTCAACAAAAAAAAACACTATCTACTTGCTGCCTGCTGCCACCCACCCACCACCCACTGACTAAACCAGATCATACACTCTTGCAGTAGTACCACAAGAAGACAGACAGGCTAGAGATCGATATCTATTAAAAAGTAAAGCAAAAGAAAGCATGTCATTATTTATGTATGTATGTATAAACAAACATGTAAACGTAAAAACGTAACCTGCATATTCATTACATACATGTGACCATAAAACTTCTATTTAGTGAATAATAATAATATTAAAATTCCCCGCCCACGCATTAGGCGTGTTTAAACAACGTTTTAAATCTAGTTTGAATTAATTGAATAACTAAAATTGGTAGGTTTAGGTTTAAATTTTGAATTAAGTTCGTGGATAAAAAAAAAAAAAAATAGTAAAATCAATGCCAAATTTGAAATTAAAATGAATCAATAATTTCTTTTCTCTCTTGAAATTTATGGACCTTACAAAAAGTCTTAAAAATTGGGTTTAATTTATAACAGATTTCTTCGTAAAAATGGTAAAAGAAAGGAGAAAAATAGGAAGGGATTTTAAACGAACTTAAATTAGCTTTCTTCTGCATTGCACGAAATTATTTTTAAATCGATAGGAACGAATGAATGAATAAATGAATGAATGAATGAATGTAAAATTTAAATGAATAGAATAAAAAGAGAGAGGGAGGTTGAAAGACTGAAAAAGAGAGAGAAAGAGTAATAAAGATGAGAGAGAAGGGGAAAGAGAAATTTGTGCATGCGATGATGTCACTTTTTCTTGTTGGCACAAGAAAGAAAAAAAAAGCCGGTTTCTTTTCACCTGTGTAAATAGTCCATGTATCTCGACCACTTTACTGCAAACTCTCCGCTTTGCCAAATAGTCTTTTGTTTGTTAGTAAGTTATTTCTTTGTAAGCAACTAGTTTTAACCGATTGCAATATGTTAGTAGATACCTAAGGATTTGAATCGTTATCTGCGGCTGTATCCAATAGCTGTAATGAATTCGAAATTAAAAAAAATAAAAGGTATATGTTTAAATCGAATTTGCAGCTATTTGTGTTACTACACTGTGTCTTTCTTCTTCCATTTTGTTGTTGGTGGGTGACGTTTGGAACGAACGCTGCAGCGGCATATCAGATCAAATCGCTTCTTTTTTTCTTCTTTCTTCCAGCCTTTTTTTATGGGGGGATTCTTTTAAAAGAAATAAAGAAGAGATAAAAGAAAATAAAGAAGAAACGGAAAAAATAAAGTCAAAAGGAAACTAAAATCCCGAAAAATAGAAGAAGAAAAATAAGAGATCGAAAATGACGGATCAGAGTTTAAACAAGGAAGATTTTGTGATAAAGGCCAAATTGGCCGAACAAATCGAGCGTTATGAAGATATGTCGGAGGTTATGAGAGAATTGACAAAATCGGGTTGCGAATTGAACAACGAGGAACGAAACCTGTTATCAATTGCTTATAAAAATGTGGTTGGGACCAGAAGATCTGCTTGGAGGGTTATTTCCAGCCTGGAAACAAAAGTTGAAGAAAGTATCAGTTACAGAGCAATGGTTAAATCTTATAGAGAAACAGTCGAAGAAGAATTAAGAAAAAATTGCAATGAAGTTTTGGTAAGTTTATTTCTTTCTTCCTCTTATTTTCTTTTTCTTTTTTCTTTTATACATTTATTTACTTATGACATTTTTTTTTGTTATCTTAAGGACGGGGGAGATTTGTCCGTTTGTCGATTGATGATTTTAAAAAAACATTCAATGAGACTTTTTTATTTATTCGACGAATAAAAAGGAAAGTTTTAGTTTTTCTTATTGTAATAAATTTCTTGATGGCAAAAAAAAATCGAATAAAGATTTTTAAAAATAAGTTAATTTCAATTTACAATATTTAAGAAAAAACTGTTAGTTTAAGTGTAAGTGTACTGTTGTGGTGTGTCTTTAATGTTTGTGTTGCTTTACGTTGGTCGTTGACGTATATTTAAATGATGGAAAATAAACGACTGTGAAATATATTTAGCCAGAATATGTCGTTATTCAGACACATTTCATTAAAAAGAATTTTAATTTTTGACTTAAATTTTTTCTTGTTTTCCAACTAAAATGTAACTGATAAAAAATGTCAACCTCCGATTTATGGCCAAGGAGGGCCGAAAACGTTTGGAAGAAAACTAGGGAGTTATATTAAAACACTTGATTCCGCAATTAAGTTTCTTGTAAAAAAACAAGTAAAAATTGAATTCAAATATTTATAAGGAAAAATTAAAATTCTTTTTCCCTAATGAAATATGAAATAAAAATGAATGAAAATAAAAAAAATGTATTTTTATGATGTTTTTATTAACCCTTTCGACCCTAAGGGGCTGATATATCGGCCCTGACAACATAATGTAAAAGAAGACACGCCAATATTTTGGCTTTATGTTCCTCTGATATAACGACTCTGAGTGACTACTTGGTAATCTTCATAAGTCGGGGTCAATTTATTTACGTACGTTCAAAGTATACAATAATAGGACGACACGAGTAAACCAAAACCGTACAGTATTCGTTAAAGTAATCTTTCTTTGATCCTTTTCGGGGGATTTTCCGGTGCTTTTGCAGAACAAGCAAATGGAGAAATTTTTTTTGCTCGGGGACTTTACACCGGTTGTAAGACAGCAATTTGATTGGCTGGGGTTAGGTTTAGGATTAGAGTTTACAGTTCGGCCAAATTTCTCCATTTGCTTGTTCTGCAAAAAGCGCCAAGGGTCCCTAGGGGCCACAAATAGTGTTTCTTAGCTTCTTAAAAAAAAACAGCCAAAAATTTTTAGGATTAACTAGAAAAATCATTATGTTGAAATATGTGTCAACCCCTTTCCTCTCTATTGAATGCTCTCAATATCAGTATTTAGAGCGTGTATAGACACGGAGTCAACCATCAACCAACGGCTTTTGGTAACTACAAGTTTCTCGCCTGCGGTTATCAGACAATTTAACTATATAAAAGTCTCCGAGGGGCACAATTTGCATTTCGTTAGTTAAAGGGTTTGCCCTGCCACGTTTGGTTAAAGCACGGCAATGCAGTCATTGATATACATTTTCGTACATATAAATCATGTGCGTGTAACGTAACGATGTGTATGTGTGCTTATTGTGTTGTGAGTGCTAACTCAACTGCTATGTGTGTAAGTGTGCTTCTTTTCTTTTCAGTATGTTTGTGACTCAATGCTATGCGTGTGTGAGTGTGCTCAAACTGTGCTCACTCACTCACTACTGTCAGTGCCTGTGCTGTGTAGTGTCTGTACTGTTCGTGTGCTTCTGTGTGCTGTCTGTATGTGGTGGTCTCACTGTGCTGCTACTGTGATTACTCTATGTATGATCTGGTGTGCGTGAGTAGTGGTATGATTGCTATGATGAGTATGTGTGTGTTTTTGTGTGTATGCATGTGTGTCATGCTATTTTCTGTGTAACTGTCCTGTGAGATATGTGTTATGAATGTGTATGTGTGCTTAATGACTGCGTGTATGTGCGTGATGCTGGTGAGTGGTGGGTGCTCTGTGGCTGCTGGTGCTCTTACGAAAAGAGTGCTAAAGTGAAGTTTAAAGTGCGCTCTCTCTTTCCCACCCATCTAAAAGACTGTATATGGTGGTGTTGGTGTGGCTGCTGCAAGGGCCATGCTCAGGGCCACCGCAGACCCCACAGCTGCGGGGAAGGGCAAACTTCCTAGGGGCTGCCTACAGCAGCAGAGCTAGCTCCTCTGATTCACATATCTTTTGTAATGCAAAAAATAACCAAAATAATCAATTTTGAGGATTAACTAGGAAATCATTATCACACTTATATGTTGATATGACTGTCTGTCTGTCTATCTCTCTCTTTATATATATATATATATATATATATATATATAGGCTTTGATCGAAGCCTATAGTATGTTGGGGTGTAAGTTGCCCTTTTAAGGTAAAGGGGCCGCAAGGCGTATTCTGCGTCGGGGTCGCTATGTGGATAAAGCATGGCAGGCACTGCAGGCACTGAGTGCTGGCTGGCTGCTGTGCTGTGCAATGTGCAATTGGGCTGACCTGAGTGCTCCTCGAGATTTCACCCTACTATCTCCAGCCAGTGTCCAGCCTGACATTCGGGATCAGTAGAATCTTGGTTCCGCCAACCTCGGTGATGATTTCCGAAGGCAGAGTGACATTGACAATAAGTCTCCTCTGGCACTTCAGCAGCATCTCTTGCGGCTTGCCTTGCAGTCAGTTCACTGTGAGTGCACAGTGCAGTGGCAGTGCACAGTGCAGTGAGTGCACACCAACCACACTGTCAGCACCAGAGCACAACCACACAGAGCTAATCCTCTCCTTGATATTTTTCTAAATCTTTCCCTCGTGCTTTTTCCATTTTATTGGGTTATTATTGTTCAGTATTATTATTAAGAGATCTCACACCCATACCAATAATCACTATACGTTTTTTTGCACACCCACTAAAGTCAGAGTGACAACAAGTCTCCTCTGATTTCCAGCAGGTTCCGCTCCATCCATTCTAGTCTAAGATAGTACCGTGCGTGCAACTGCAACATTATTTTCCTGGGTTTTTCCAATTAAAAAGCCTTTTTTGTTAAAAAGAAAATTGATATTCCTATTTTTTTTTAACATAACATCTCAGAATTCCTCTTTAATGTTTTTTTCTAATAAATAACTGACATTTGAATTGCTTGCCTGTGTAAAGAAAATGTTTTTTTGTTTGTTTGTGTGTCTTCTTGGATAATTTGCGTTATTTAAAAATGAGGAGAGGGTCATTTCATTGATTCTAATTCTAAAAACTGTACTAAATCAAATACAGAAAAAATCTGAGTAAACCAGAGATTTAGTGTTGGATAGGGGATTGGATGTTTTATGTTTGTTTTAATTGTTTAAAATGTTCTTTTAATTTTTGATGGCCACACAAAAATAATTTTTTTTACAACGAATCAAATAGGGTCAAATTGGTTTTTTTGGTCAATTTACTATATTCTTTCCAAATCGAACCCTTCTTTTTTAAAATTTCTTTTTTCAAATTTAAATCAGGGTTGCCAGTTGCCCATTTGTTTTTTGTCATCGGCTTTCTAAAACAAAAATTTATGATTCTTTTAACTAGAAAAGAGTTCGTCTCTGGTTCATTTTTCAGAAATTAAAAGCAAAAAGTGCCATATGCCTAACCAATTAGAGCGTAGAGCTTCTTTGTTCATTGCCTGGTGCCTGAGGTGTCCCATAAAGAAGAGTGTTTAGTGTTAATAATCCACGAGTCTACGACCTGGGAGTTTTGTTAATCCTTTGAACCCCAATTTATCAAAATTACCAAGTAGTAGTCACTCACTCACTCAGTGTTGTTATATTAGAGGAACATATTAAAGCCAAAATATTGGTGTTTTTTGTGTCTTCTTTTACCTTCTATTGTCAGGGCTGATATATCAGTCCTTTGGGGTTCAAAGGGGTTAAAGTGCAAGAAAAAACTGACCTTTGTGTCCAAATTTAGTTAGAAATCATATGATTACGAAGACACCAGGCGGCAGGAAATGAAAAAAAAATCGAATTCCCCATGGTGAGAGTGGGATGGTCGTGGTTGATTTCTTTTGAAAAAAGTACTTTTTAATACCTTTCTTCACTTTCTTTTTCTTTACAAATGGCTCTAAAAAGACTTTTTATTTATTTTCCAATTCATTTGATGATGGACGAGTCAAGTCAGGTGTAAAATAAGTGTTTTTTTCTAAAGTAAAAAAAACAAAACTTTTTTCAAGATGTGTTCACAGTAATTAATTAACTTGAGTTTAATTATTAACTTTTTTTTCTTTTAAACTTTAATGATTTGAATATTTGTATCCGACGATAATAATCAGAAAATAATTGAATTGATCCAGTAAGAAAGGTTGAGCTGTTTTTGTTTACTTTTTTTACATTACGGGAGCAAGGACAGACAGGACAAGAGAGAGAGAGAGAGAAGGGGGGGGACAGTAACGGGGTTTTAATGCTAGGTTACTTAGATTGCCCATTAACAGCATTTACACTAGACAGCAGCACGCAGGAGGACCACGACCACACACCAGTTCGGCCTCGAAATTTATATTTTGCCCTTTTATTTAGATTGGTCTTATAATTGACCTTTTTTTTTTATAATTTTACTTTCTATTATTTAAATATCGTCAACTTTTCAACATAGTTATTTTTAAGCTACAGTAAACCTACGGTTTTGAATAATTTTTCATTGAAGAATTAATTTGTTTGAACCATCATAAATGCTTATGTGGAAAAATCATGATGTTGGAAGAAAATATAACAAAACATGGGAAAAATCAATTTAATGGTTTTATCTTATTTTTCCATTTGGTATAAATAAATTTGGTCCTTTTTTATTTATAATGTTTTGGACCTTTTTTTTTCTTTTTTTCTTTTTTTGCTTGTCATTTTTGCTTTCTACGATTTTTCTGGTGTGGGGACAGGGAACCCTGCTTTCTTTAATGATCTCTTCTTGCCTCACAGCAACCATTTATAGGACCTCCCTCATCTTTTTCTCTGGATTAAATTCTTTATTCTGATTTTTAAAAATGTTAGGATCGTCATTGATCTGTAACGTAACGATTGTGTATTTTTTTTTCAAGAAAAAATGGGAGTAAAAAAGGCACATTTCATTCCTTCTCTTTTCCATCTTTTTATAAATTTCTTAAGATAATTCATATCTCTTCTTTTCACCATGTAATGAATAAAACTAATCTGTCTGTCTCTCTCTCTTGTGATTTCATTTTACGTTTTTCTCTTTTAATTTTAGGGCTTCTTGTTTGCTAGTGTCTTCTTTCACTTGCACTTGTGCTAAATCAATTTTCTTGGTGTGATACCATTTAAAAAAATCTTAGACTATCACAATTTTAACTAAAACACAATCGTCTTGAATAAATTCGATAGAAATTGCAATTTACAGTATTTCGCTGTGTACTTGTTTGTAAGAAGAGCAGCCATATTAATTCCGCCTACATCCCTGAATAAATTTAGCAATTGATGAACCTTAAAATATATGAATTCTATACCCATAATCTTAAATAATTCTACAAATAATGGCCATAACAACAACTCTGTTCTGTAATGCTGTTTATGCTGATGCTCTGTGCTGTATCAGACAAATAGATAGAATTTTTTTTTCTGTTTTCTTGTCTCTGTCCTTACTCTTTCCCCGTCTTGACATTATTTTTTAGGGCACCCGGTGTGCGGTGTGACCCTCAAACTCACATATACATACTTACCTAACTCACCCTCTGGTTCAGCAGCAGTTCTAATGAAGGAGCGAGTTGTGGGTGAATGGTCGAAATGGACTTTTTATAATAATTTCGTAATTATTGAAAAAAAAAGTAACAATTCATTTCACCCTTTTTCTTATGAAACATATTTTGTGATGTTTGTAAACATACTTAAAAAAACACCTTGTGTTCAGTTTTTGTGTATTGTTTTCGGAACCCATTTTTTTCTTTTTAATTTCCGCTAAAAATTGAACTTGAAAGTTAATTGAAACTTGAAATTAAGGGGTAGTAGTGGGTGGATGTGTGTGTCCTGAAAAATATATGCACCGGAGGAGGAACGACATTCATTGCATTGCCTGGTCATACCGTCATCATACTTTTCAATGCATATAAAACTCAAGAAAACTTTTGCTCTTTTAAAACTTGAAGATAAGGGAATTTCAAATATAACTCGTTTTAAAAAAATGTTTAGGAAAAGAAATGGTAATTTGGAGGTTGCTTTTTGGATTACGAAGAAAGAAAATCGATCAAATTTTCGATTTTCAAACACAAAACCACGTGACTACATTTCTTCTTCATAAAGGATTACTCATTTTGAACTTGTTTAATAAAAAAAGAAATGAGGAAAATAAACTATTTTTCTCTCTCTTTTATAAATTTTTTTTTAGTTTGCTCGTTTTACTTTTATTTATATCTGTAACAGACAAGATAAAATGAAATGACGTTTACTTATATTTTGTTTTGTATTTTTGTTTTGATGATCAGAATGAATTGAACTCAATTCATTTTAAATGTTTATGAACCAGAAGCGAAAACTTAAAATTTGTTTCTTCTTATTTATTGTCAATTTAGTGAAATTGAATTATTTATGGGCGATATTCAAATTTTTTTTTCTTTACTACAAGAAAGTTTTTATGTTGACACATACTCATCTTTTTTTGTTGAACTGACGATTTATTTGATGTTAAAGTCAAACTAAAATAACATTTGAAAATAATAAACTACCCCCCTCCCCCACAAAAAAGATATTTGACTAAGTACTTGTAAACCCTGAATTTTGCCTATTTTCCAAAGAACCCGGACTAGACCAACCATTACCAACCGACAGACAGGAAAGAAGGGGGGATACAGGGTCAGACCAGACTTTAAGGCAGGCAGTGAGTGAGTGAAGTGAGTGCATAGAGTGGCAATGGCATTGATTGCACGCGCACAACGACGATACAGACAGAGAGGGCACTGGCAAGAGAGCATGCATGCCAAGAAGACCGGACAGGCGGACAGACAGCCAGGTCTCAACTCGACAACAAATAAATGGAATTAATTGGATTATTTTCTGGATATTTACTCTTTTTTTTTTTTTTGGCATAACAGTAAATAATCCAATTATTCCAATTTTGATTAGATCTAGTTTCAAATTTTAAAAAAATCAAAACAAAATATATCAAATAAAACAAACTTGGGTTCTATGCGGTTTCATTCATTTGTGTTTTTGTTCCAATAAAATAGAAACAACGTTTTTTTTTTAATGTCTCCTTCTCTTTTATCATTTTCGTCATTGTTCATTCCTATTTTTTGTCGATTTAATTTTGATATTTATTTTTTTGGGCTTAAGAAGAGGCAGAGAGAAAAAAAAGTCTTTTTTTTTTTTTTAACTGGAACTGATCATTGTTTATAACGCCGTTATTGTTGGATATTTTTGTTTTTCATCCACTGAAACAAACATAACAGAAGAAAACAAAAATAATTCACTTGTCTCTACTTTACATTATTATTAATTCTGATATAGTCATCTATTTTATAATATAATAATGAACAACCGTTAACGATTAATTTCTATTTTTTTTATTAAGATCTTCAATGAAGATTCTTCATAACGATGAATAATAGGTTTAGGTTTCTTTTGGTTCTAAACGATTATTGAAAGAAAAAAAATTCACATTTTTTTATCGTCTAAAAATATGGTTGTCTTTTATTATTTATTGATAGTCTTTTTAGTTCTCATTGTTTTTGAAGTTCACTCAATTCGACCAACCATAACATAAATATAAACATTTATGAAATAGTTATCCGCAAAAATTTGCGCCTATTCGTAACTGGAAATTATATTCGCATTTAACATAATTTCATAAACCTTTTTCCATCAAAATTATTTTGTGTGTCATGCATGATGATGCAGATGCATAAGCATGCATGCATAATTTTTCAAATGTAAGAAGCATCTTCTACTACCTGTTCTGTCTGCAGTGTTTACGTAAAAGGCTACTTAGAACTTATATTTATTTGTCTCTTTGATATCCGTGCGTGGTCGTCATAAGGTCGGTCGAAATATTTATTTTATCGAAAAACGCACAATAATGTTGACATTTCAATTGCAATTGGTTTAGTTAGTTTTCTTCTCATACTTTTTATTAACAAAACACGAAAGAATTTACCTTAGGGTGAGGGTTGGGGTTAATTTTTTTATATAGGAAATCCTAAGTTTTAAGTAAATGGGGAAAATAATAATTTGCGAGAGAAATGTTTGACAGGTTCTTTCAAACTACACTAAAATCTACAAAAAAAATATTTTCGTCTCAGTGTAAGTTCGCGCATTAAATAAAAATTTACCCAAAATTAAAAAAGAAAAAAAGTTATAAACCCTTTAAACTTTAGAGAATCGATCTCTGGCGACTTAAGGCAAATACACACAATAATATTTTGGCATTTTCCTTTGGACCAACTAGTCAATAAGAGCCGTTCTATTAAAGGCGAGGGTCGAAATGTCGGTGTGTCTTATTCTTGCCTTAATTTACTAAGGACGATATATCGGCCCTTTAGGGTCGAAAGGGTTCTAATTAGTTCTCAGATTTTAATACTTCGATTTTTTTAAACTTGATACTTTATTTTTAGCCGTATATGATTAAAAAGGGGGATATCTGTTTCTATCCAAGAGTTGGGGTTGATTTTAATAGCTATCCAAGTATAAAAAAAAAAGTATTGCTAAATTGGTTGCGTATGATGATATTTTCGGAAAGGTACAAATAAGAGTTTTTTTTTTTAAATAGACTTGTCAATTTCATTTTGGGGGGTTGTTTCTGTTTGTTAATTATTTTTCCAATGATAACATTTTGTAAGGCTTTGAAAATAATTTTGGTTAGAATTATTTTTTTGCAAATTTTTTTTGAGTATTTTTGTCACAAATATTTTGTTTTATTTATTTATTTTTTTTTTAACTTTTGGAGATCTAACAAAATCGATGAAATTAAAATTATTCTAAGGATGAGGGGTTGCTTCTTCTTCCCTACCCGACAAAGTTAAAAACCACGCAGGGTGGGTTTGGCTTAGGTCCACGATCAGCAGTGGCACCAGACCCCCCTCCCACCATTACTCTCCGAAAATCAGGAATTAACTAAACTGCTTTTGCTTTACTTTCAATGTGTCAAGTCATGTGTAGTGTCGTGTCTGTATAAAACTTAATTATCATTTATTAAAACCTAATCTGCTAGAGAGTGCTAGAGCTCTCCTCACTTCTGTCTCCTCAATGGTTATATTCCATTATTAGTTCAAGAACCAAAAACCAGGATAAATTAATGTAAAGATAACACACTTTAACAGAACAGCAAACTAATAATCAAAAATTTAAAAACGCTAACTTTTTTTCATGTGATGAAAAAGAAACAATTTTCATTTTAGTTAATTTCAGATTTCTTTTTTCTTCTCTCCTCCTAGATGTTGGGGGAATGGGCGTGCATAGTCTCTTTGTACATTACAATGTTGAATAATCGTTTTCTGAAAGCGGTAGAGGCTGCAGAATGTGTCACGAGGCAGCTGCAATGATGATGATGATGAAGAAGATAGCATCATCATCACCATTATGATGATTGTACTGCTGCTGCATCTTCAAGTCACGCCACAACCGATGATGCATTGAAATGCAGATTATTGAGCAAGGTCCATTCGTTTTTTATATAATTATTAACTAAAATCTGAAAAACAATTATATACTTTCTTTTGAAAAATAAAAACCAATTGACTTGTGAATTTAAATATCTTGTTGATGCTAAGTTATCTTTGAAATTCTCTTAAATTTTTCTTTGGAAACAGACAGCTACAATAGAATTAAGTTTAATTTTAATAATTTTGTGTTAATTCCTTTGGAAAGATAGTAAAAATGTTATTTATATATATATCTTTATTATGTTACTATGGCTACTATTAGACCCTTCTCAGAAATAGAGTAGTCCTTCCCTTTTCCTCCATTATTACAACAGAACACCCATAAAAACTTAGTATATTAAAACATGTTAAAAACTTTTTTTCATCTCTAAAAAAACAACTTTTTAATGTTTCTTTTTTTTTAATTAAAATTTACAAGTAATAAAAGCAACTTATTTATTTGCTTAGACTTCTTGTGTACATGTAAAATTTGGGCGGTGATTGGTTATAATTAATTATTCAAAATATTATTGCCCATGAAATCCTTTATCTTTTCTTTCTTTCTTTGCTCATACACAAAAATATTTTAAACTTATTTTTCATGCTCTGTCTGCGCTGACTCTGTCATGTTCAAACAGCTAGCTTAACCAGGATGTTAAATAATTCTGTTAACTGCTAATTAAAAACAGTTAAAATCATTGAAAAAAAAATTAATTCCAATTTTTGAAATCAAAAAAATATTCTGAATTCTTGACATTTTTGTAATAGAAGTTCAAGTGTTTCTTCAATCCTTTGCTAGTCCTTCTTACTCACCCCAAGTTTTTATGTAAGAATATTGTTTTATATTCTTTTTGGATCCAAGAAACTCAGGCCACTGGACCTCCAAAGATTTAGATTTACTTCATTGTTGCAAAATATGTCTCATTGTCTGTAAATGGTGATGATGTAATATACTTTGAAAATTTACCAATAAATTCACCTTCTTCACCATAAAAATGATGCAGGATGATGCACATTGTTTTTTTGTTAGGACCATATTTGGATTATTACTATGACACGCAATGCCACCACACCAACAATCAGTGCCACCAACTTCATACACTAATTTACTTTTTAAAACATTGAGGATGTTATTTAGACTTTTATTTGGCAACCTTTTATTGAACTTTTAAGGTTGCTTGAAAATAAAGAATCCTAAACTTTCGTATCAAATCTTTTAAAATCTTTTAATCAAGGAATTTTTAATTCTGTTAATGTTTTATTAACTAAAATCTTATCAAATATGATAAACAAACAAACAATAAACACTAACAGAATATATGGTGAGAAGCCGCAGGGTTTATGTTATCTCTATTTGAAATAAATAAAATGTGATATGATTGAATTTTGGAAAATTGATTTTCCATTAGTTTATGGATTTGGTAAGCTAAAATAAAGGTTTTCTATTTTATATTCAATTAAAAATTTTAAAAACTCCCATTGAAATTGAAATAATTGATTTGTGAATGTGACTGACTGTAATGTCCATCATGTAATTAGCATTTTTCAGTTCTACAATCAATAAGTATTGCATTGCTATGAATTAATCTCATGATGATGAATCATTATATACCGTGGTTCTTCATTTAATTCTAAAAATATTGCTCTTGTCTTGGAAGAAATATCCAAAACTTTCTATAAATAGAAATACTACATAAATTTTGACATTTTTTTTATTTAATGTAAATATTTCTTTTTTTTTATTAGAATAAAGTAATACAATAAAATTAATATGGATAAGTTCAATTAAAAAATATTGCTTGCAAAATTTTTTTGGCTTACTACTTATTAACGATTTGATATAAAATTTAACCATTTATTCACAAATAATGCTGCTGCTATATTTATTTTTAATAGATATATATTATCATGTATTTTACCCCTACTGGGATCGAGAGTCACAAGTTAATTAAATATGGGATTAAAAATTTTAAAACTTTAAGAAGCCCCGATCTAAGAGAAATATACACTACTGAATTGCTTATATTACTATAAATATTACCTACTATAAAAAGACTATTTTTAATTGAATTCTAGAATGTAATTACTCCATTTTTCAAATAGCCTAAATAAATGACCAAGATTATTTTTTATCCTAAAACCACTCCCTTCTGGATTTATTTATTTTGTTCAGATCTATGTAATACCATAAAAATATTAACATAAAAAAAATCAAATAAATCATTTTTGAATTTACAGCTAATTTATTTTGATGACCAATCATTAGTGTCTTGTGCATAAGTATTGTAGATCTTTAGAGTACTTTTTTATTTGTGTACCTAATGTCCTTTTTTTTTTTTTTTGAGGTTTTGACTCCACTTTAGGACAGAACAATGACACTCTGGGTTGTGTTGAGGATTCTATAGCTATTATGGAATGTAAATTCTTACAATTCTAGAAGCCCTTCTCATAAAAAACAATAGTATAGGGTGATCAAAAAGTCCCTGTGCACTTAAAAATATTTTCAGTAACATCATTTTGTACACATGCATTTTTTGTTTTTTTTATATATATTTATTAAAAATCAGGTACACAGGGACCTGTGCATCTGATTTTTGATAAATATATAAAAAAGTTATATATATTTGTGGGAGTAGCCCTCTTTGGACAATGGGCATGCAATCAGACTTCAGAATCGTAAAATGCCAGTTCAAATCCCAGTTGTTCCATTTGTGTTCATAAATGGATTAATATTGGAAAGGTATGAATCCCTGCATTCCCTCCAGGTATGGATTAAATAGTGCCTATTGAGTTATTAAAAAACTGTGTGGTCCAAAAAAAAAACCTTGAAAGAATTATTGTTCTCAGCATTAAATGATCTAAAAGGGTTGATATGCCACAAAACAAACAAAACCTAGATTTGCAAGTATTTAAAACAACTTTAGTGATTACTTGTTTGAATCAATTTATTTTCATTAGTTAATTAAATAACTGTTGACACGAGTTCTAAACTCATTCTAACATACTTTGATAATTATTTCAGTCTTTCAACTTAATAAGAAGATTAATTTGAAAAAAAAAAGCAGTAATTAATTGCTGCCTTATTAGCATCTGATTTGCTGAAAAACTAAATCATTATTTTCAGATTAACTTTTATAATTATTTTTTAACTGAAAGGTCCTCTAAATTTTGTTTTATTTGATCGTATCAAATCATATATTTTTATAGTTGACATGAATATAATTAGTTAAAAACCACTATTTTAATTAAAGCAAAAAATGAAGACATTTATATATGATTATTATTTTTTATTCCTGTATAATGCAACTTGTTGATGTTAATGTACTGGACTTTACAATGCGAGTAAAACACTTGTATTTGCAACTGATTTTTCCAAGTGGCAACTAAAATTAATAAAACACTTCTGGCGACTATTTTTTACATATCTTTCAATGCTGAGTGAAAAATATTTTCTAATCTTAATTTTTGTCAATAAAATGAGTAACATCAAATTATTTAAACAATAAAGAGTTTAATAGAATAGAAAATAGAACAATAAAATCTAGTTTTTTAACAAGGCTGTTTAGAAAAATGTCTCAAGAAATTCAACTAATTTTTATGCAGCTGAAAAAGTAGATCAAAGTGAAATGGATTATACTTTATTTAACTAAGTTTTGAATTATTGGTTTATTCATAACATTAGAGTGAAATGAAATTTCATTCGTTTGGCTAGTAACTTTTCTATTTGACTAGTAAATGAAAATATTTAGTTGTCAAAGGTCAACTGAAGATAAATTTGTCTGTAGAGCTTTGATGTAGCAAAAAACTAAATCATACACTCATACACAACATTATCATATTGATTAATTTTTACCAAAATTTTTAAGATAATGATAATAAGTATTATTCATGTTAGAAAACATTTATTTTCAACTTTATTGCTTTATAAACAGCTCTTTTAGAGGATGTGCCCTAATTCTACAGAGTAAGATGTTGATCTAGAAAACCTTCATTTCATACTTGGGAAGCCCCACTCCTTGGTTTAATTACTCATTCTATAAGTTACCACTAAGTTAATTCGTATTAAATATTCTTTATTATTTTGTAAGGATTGGTCCATGTGGCCCAATAAATGGGCAATCAGACTTCGGAATCATACTATAAGGGTTCGAATCCAAATTGTTCCATCTACGTTATCACGTCGACTAATACCCTTGGGAAAAGTATGAATCTCCATCTTCCCTCCAGCTATAGATTAAATACAACTTGTGTTATTAAAATAAACTGTGTGTATAAAAATAATGTTTATCATAAGTAATTTTTCTCGGCATTAAAATGACCTAAAAAGTTTGATATGCTATTATACACAAAACAAATAAACAAAATCACTTTGAAAATAACGCAGTCAGTAAACACAAAGGTTTGTAATTTTGCTATCCAATAATTTGGAGGTTACAGATTAAGTTCGGTTTGAGCGCAGAATTGGGTATGTTCACATATATTGTTGTTAAACATCAAGATGAATCAAAGTTTTAATTTTGGTAGATTTTAAAAAAAATAATTTAGGGCAAAAGTCGAAAGAAAAGCTGATGCAGGCAGGGCTATACATTGTGAGTAAATCACTCTTATTTGCGAGTGATTTTTCCAGTTGGCAACTAAAGATAAAAAAAATTGCTTATCTTTTGGTGACTTTTTTTTTTTTTTTTTTTTTTTTTACAGACAAATCTTTCATTA
>JAUZSX010128252.1:0-17606 GCA_034780655.1 Idiosepius hallami
TTTAATTGTTTTGTTTATGGCATATCAATCTTTTAGGTCATTTATGCCAAGAACATTTTTTTTTTTTTCAAAATCAACAATAAATAAAAATAAGACTGAAAATTGTACACAGAAGTTAAGGGTGAATGATAAATGCTACTACGATAAAGATGACAAAACAGACCGACAGACAAAAAGACACTGAGTGAGTTTAATTGTTTTGTTTATGGCATATCAATCTTTTAGGTCATTTATGCCAAGAACATTTTTTTTTTTTTCAAAATCAAGAATAAATAGAAATAAGACTGAAAATTGTACACAGAAGTTAAGGGTGAATGATAAATGCTACTATGATAAAGATGACACAAACAGACAGACAGATAGACACTGAGTGAGTTTAATTGTTTTGTTTATGGCATATCAACCTTTTAGGTCATTTATGCTGAGAACAATTATTTTTTGATAAACGTTTTTTTGTCAACTCATAGTCTTTTGAATAATACAATATATGTACTAATTAATCCAAATCAACCATTTTAGGTCATTTAATGTCAAGAACAATTATTTTTTGATAAACATTCTTTAGTCCAAATATATATTTTTTTAAATAACACAATATGCACAGTTTAATCCATATGATCCTTTTTAGGTCATTTACAAGAATGTTTTTGCATCTAAACATCTATTTTTATTTATCAGAATAAATCTCCATCCTCATAATTTTACATTTATTCTTTACTCTTGTTTGATTTAAAAACATTTTATTGGAAATATTCCTCTTATCTTTAAATGAAATATATATATATATATATATATAAAAGTTTCTATGTTGAAACTTGTGTGATTATTTTTCTGAATAGACCTCCTTACAAATATTTTTACACTTTTTCTTTACACCTTTATAGATATAAATGGGCAACAAAGTTGGAGCATTCGTAAAAGGTTGGGCTATGGAATCGTAGTATGTGAGTTCAAATCCATTGCATTCACCTGCCTTAGGCAGATGGGGCTTGATAACTCAGGAGAGCAGGTCATTTAGGTGAAGGGTAACACCAGATGCAAAAAGCCAGGCTATGAGCACGTAAAAATGGCCTTGTACCAAACTTGGGTTGGTGCTCACCATGTAAATATATATATTCAGAAATGTATCATTAAAAAGAATTTTTATTTTTAATATTCTTTTAATTCAATTTTTCTTGTTTTTTTACAAGAAATTTATATATCTTATATTAAACACTTACTTACAAACATTTGTGTACTTTACAGTGATCTCTATGTAAAATAACTTTATTCTTAAAGAGAAGAATGTGGGTCAGTTTCTGTCAATAAAACATTTAAGATAGCATCGAAGATAACCAACATTTTTACTGGAAAAGGGAATTAAAACAAAGGAATACTTAAAATGTAAAAGGTTTAGAGACATAAAGACTGGAGAAATTTTGAAATAAAGATAGGGAGAAAAATTGGTGAAAGAAACGGTAAAGAGAAAAGTACTACCATCAATATGGGTTATTGTCATAATATGTGTGACTCACGACTGTCCCCTCATTAGATTTTGACAGGAAGATTCTACAGTTAGGAAATACTTTTTCTCTACTATTGGATTTAATGTAGGGGGAGTAGAAAAATGCTATTGTTGGCTGAAGAAAAATGAATTTTATTGGATTGGAAAAATAAAATTTTAAAAAACAGATTAATAAAGAATGTTAAAATTAATACAAAGAAGAAAAAAAAACAATCCCAAAACAGAAAATATCTTTTCCTATCACTGCCTTATTTCTATTTTCCTGAAAAAGAAAAATAGCTAAATTCCTTTATTATTATTATTATTATTATTATTAATACTATTGACTTTTTAAGTCCTTTATTGTCAACTAAATAGGTTACCTGGTAATGCCCAGATCAAAGGAATAGTAAAGCCTTATTAGAATATGCAAAAAGCCAATTTGAATAAAATTGGGTAGAAATTATTAGAAAAAGCTCTGTTTAATCACATGTAAACATAAGTATGGCAACAAAAATTTTTATGCCAGCTTTTAATGATAATCAAACTTCTAAATCTGCTGGTTCCAAGCTGGAGCAATCTATCCAAAACTGGGAAATCCTGCTAGAAAACAAATGATTTGGAACCTTTTTATGCCAGAAGTATACCAAACCATCAGTCTATCAGCCCAGCACTGCAAATTATTGAAGATGCCCTTACATATGAACTCTGATACATGCATATTGATTTGGGTCACTTTACTTTTCCTGCACTTCATGATGTGTGTCTGATATTTGTAGTTGCAAGACCTCAACGGCGGTTGTGGCAGATGATGTCTACAATGACACAATTGCATTGAAGGCAGAAGAAGGCTGCAACAGAGGATAGCCTCCAGTCGTTGTGGTTCTACATGTCATTGGAACAAGGCCATCCTTTGCTAAGGGGCTGTGTAGTGACTGCAGGTGCATTAGTCTTCCCACGTTAAAAAAAACATCGCGCGTAGGCGTCCTTCTAAAAGGATCCATAAGGACCAAGACGGAGGATAGTCATACTCGACCATGAGTGAACACCGATGATGATGATAAGCTGTAGTTGACTACCAGACATAGTTATGCACAGATCACCCACTGCACAGCCTTTACCTTTGGCCCTAAGTGTAAAAAAATGGGGGCAAGGGGTACATTGTATTTTCTGTCTGGAAGCCCATAACACTAATTGCACCTCTGTTTCATATTAAACTAAACACTTCTGGACATGCTCTCTTAAATAAAGTTTTCATGTACCTATAAGCATCTTCTTAGACCCAATGAATGCACACTGCATCAATAGTGATTTTTTGCCACAAATCTGTTGGTCAAGTTGCATTTGAGACACCAGTTCCCATTAGGTTACCAAAGTTAAGCAACTTTAAACCTTGTCAGTTGTTAAATGGGAGACCATTTAAGAATACCAAGTACTATATCTTGCACCTGTGCGCGGAATACCTAGGTATGATTAAACCACTGGGCAGATGCACCCTTAGTCTTTGGTTAGAAAAGTATCTATACAAGTGGCTGAGGTATACTAGATCATGTGTGTATAATGGTTAAGCCCATTAATCCTGTTGGGGGGTCAACAGTGCCGTGCTTAGCCACATAGCAGCCCTGACGCAGAATGCATCTTGCAGCCCCTTTATTATAAAAGGCAACTTTCCCACTCACAACATACTATAGGCTTCAATCAAAGTCTACATATGCATACATATATAAATATTTTGAGAGAGATAGAGAGAGAGAGAGACAGATAGACAGAGATATGGATTGATAGATGTATATTTCAACAAATAAGTGTAATAATTATTTTCTATTTAATCCTAATAAGTAATTATTTTGGTAATTTTTTACATTACAACAGATATGGAAAGCCAAGGAGCCTTGCGGCCCCAAAGGGAACTTGCCCCCCCCACAGTTGCAGGGTCTGCGGGGGCTCTTAGCATGGCCCTGGGGGTCAGTATGCTGACACATATTTTAATCTGCCGGACGATTTAATCCTGTTTTCTTTTTTTAAAGACTTAAACATAAACTAATAAGCAAAGAATTAAAAGAAATGGTCAAATCGCAAAATAGTCAAATTGGTGACAAGAATAATCTTTAATAAAAGTATATTATCTCAGCCCTACTATTAGTAAAGATTTAAAAGAAATAGTAAAATCGCAAAATAATCAAGACTTTGACAAGAATAATCTTTAATAAAAGCATATTACAACCATAATAATAAACTAAGAAATTAAAAGAAATTATAAAATACCAAAATAAATCTGTGACAAGTATAATCTTTAATAAAATCATATTATGACAGCACTACTAATAAGTAAATAATTAATAGAAATGGTAAAATCTCAAAATAGTCAACTCAGTGACAAGAGTAATCTTTAATAAAAGCATATTAGCACAGCCCTAGTCATCACCCAAAATGAATATTTTAAATTTTTGTTGACAAAACCAAAGAAAGATAAAAAAAAAAGGATGTTTTTCTTCTAAAGAAATACCAAACTTTTAATTCCTTGTTTTCTCTAATGATTTGGAAATGCTTGGTGGCTTTCTAGTTGATATCTTCATTGTTGAAGAATTATTGACTTCAGAATATTATATTGCAACTCGACTCAATAGTGAAAAGGCTTGGATTCCAAAACCTTCTTCTATCTCGACCATCACTAAGGTAATAGTAAATTCCTTTTTGTCAACGGCGACTACAGTAGAACTTTGGCAGAATTCCAAGCACGGCTCTTATTTTCCAATACATTAGCTCCCTTTATTCCTTATTATCAATCTAGCGTCTTTCCTCGTTTTTATCTTCTTTGTGCTCCATTCAATTGATATCTTGTCATTCCATTTTCACTTTATCCACGTTCCTCTCTCTGTCTCCTTCTTGAGATCTATTCATTTTCTTTCTATCTATTCATTATGAGATTTTTCAAGTTTTTAATGACCGGCAAAGCCGCTTCCTCATACCATTGTGGAGAAATACATGGAGTATGGAATTTGAACTCACATGTTCAAATCCTAGTTGTACCATTATATTCAAATTTTGACTAATATCTCTGAGAAAGGTATTAATGCCTTTATTCCATCAATCTATAGATAAAATCATACAAATATTATCATTCAAAGAATGTGTTGGTAAAAGAAAGATGTTTTTTTAAAAAATATGATTATTCTTGGCATTAAATGAATGAAGAAGTTAATAAATTTTTTTATAACTGTTTGAATACTTTTGGTTTCCAGAATATTGGTATGACTAATAAAATTTGGACCATTTCATTTATACCTAGGAATGAAAATAAACCAAAGGATTAGAAGAGACAAAATTGATAAAAACATTATTATATAGTCCCCTTGACTAAGCTAAAATCTCCAATTATCTTTTGATTGTCTTGCTGAAAAAAATAACTCTCTCTCTCTTTTTCTCTCACTCAATGTGAATCTCCCATTGGGATTACTACTATTATTATTATTAATATCATTAGATTAGTAGTATTAGTAACTTAATTATTTGCTTTCCTTTTTGCTCTTTTTACACTTTTTCTTTACTTTTTTTTTCTTCCATTTCTTATTCAAAAATACCGACGACCCTAACAAAATCTTACAATTTTTTTAAAGAAATAAGACTATATAGCAACATTTAAACCTTCCCATTTTATAGAAACCCCTATTACCTTCATCATTAACCAATATTTATCTAAGAGCAAACGCATTACCAATACCTAAATAGAATCGGGCATTAAATAACCTCTAATGGTTGATATGTCGTTAAACAAATCAATCAATTTATTCTATATACTGTCTCTATTTCCTTCCATTCTATATACTGTCTCTATTTCCTTCCATTCTATATACTGTCTTTATTTCCTTCCATTCTATATACTGCCTCTATTTCCTTCCATTCTATATACTGCCTCTATTTCCTTCCATTCTATATACTGTCTCTATTTCCTTCCATTCTATATTAATTCTAAAAATTAATTTCATTTTATAGAAACCCCTATTACCTTCATCATTAACCAATATTTATCTAAGAACAAACACACAACCAATACCTAAACAGAATCCGGCATTAAATAACCTCTAATGGTTGATATGCCGTTAAACAAACAAATCAATCAATCAATTAATCTTACCTTTCCTTCTTTTTTCTTTCATTTTCTTTCTTACCTCCCTTTTCTTTGATCCTGTTTCTTTCCCTTACCTTGTTATTTCTTGCAATTCTTATCTGAATTGTTCTGTTTTTTTTCCCCTTATTTTCTCTTTTTCTAATGCACAAAGTCAGTCTAAACGACTTGAGGGAATGAAGCAAAGATAGGATTTTCCTTCAGACATTATCTATGTCAAGGAAATTCTTTTCTGTAGTGATCAGTAGCACTTGCTAACTGGCCATTTTGAATAGTTTTTTTTAAACATTTTTTTTAAACATTTTTTGTCTTTTCTTCACACATTTTTTTTCAGAATTTTTTTACTCTATTTTAAAATTTTTTTTTGTTATTTTCTTATTATTTTAACCTTGGCGTTTCTTCCTTCACCCACCCAACAAACAAGAAACCTGACCCCTCTAGTGTTTGTGCCAGCAAATCCTGATAGGGATCATTCCTATTCTTGGTTTTTTGACTGTCAGTTTCTCTCATGGCTCTTTTTATTTATTTTTTTTTTTGCTCTTTTTTTTGTTCATTGTTTAGATGAAGCAATCAAGTTTAGCCTATCAACACCTTATTGATCTTTGAGCTTGTGCCCCAGAGGAAGAGCTAAGGTTTTATCAGCAATTCACAGACCACTTGTGTAGATAATAAGTAAGAATGAAGTTAGGCTGGCATGACAGGTAGAGCCAGGGTTAACAGATAGAAAAAAAAAAGATGAGCTGGCTGAGGGGAAGAAACCTTATCAGGAAAACAAAATGATGGAAGGATAGAGAGGGCACATTGAAGGAAAAAAATAAGAGATATTAACACTTGTCAATAAATTCCAGTGATGAAAGTTTTTGGATTTGGCACAAAGCTTTTATTTCCATTCCAAAGTTTATAAAATGGTAAATGAGAAAAAAAAAAACATTGTATTTTTATTTTTGAGATGAGGTTTCATTATCTGTGTATAAACTTTAATGCAGACATTTGTCCTCATCTTGGTAGTTTAGAAAGTTTTTTTGACGCTTTTGCAGAACAAGCAAATGTAGAAATTTGGCTGAACCCTAAACCCTAACTCTAAACCCTAACTCTAAACCCTGACCCTAACCAATCAAATTGCTGTCTTTCAACTGGTGCAAAGTCCCCAAGCAAAAAAAAATTTTTTCTCCATTTGCTTGTTCTGCAAAAGCACCGTTTTTTCACTATGTTTTTACCTGGTTCAGGCTGTCTTCAAATGATTATCTGGGACTTTGGATCCAGGTGAGCATTATAAGAAGATGGCGGTTTCAATTCCTACAAAACCCAGCCAAATGTTTACTTGGTTAAAAAACATGGTTTGATAGACAAAGACCAAAGAAGGTAGTGATTACTGGAAATACAATTACTTGTCTCAAAGGTTGTAAAGACAACAATGATAAAGATGAGGACAACATTACAAAATAGATTTAGAAATTATTAAACGTCATCTCAAGAATTGTAAAAGTAACAGTGATAAGGATAAGACCAACAATCCATTAAATAGAAGTACAAAATATCAAGCCTCATCTTAAGGATTGCAAAGGTAAGAATAATGATACAGACAACAGTCTAAAGAAATAGATGTACAAATTATCGAGCCTAGTCTCATGGTTATGAAGGTTATAATGATAAGTAAGACAACAGTTTGAAAAATAGAATAAATTATCAAGCCTCAACTCAAAGATCACAAAACTAACAACAATAAAGGTTAAGACAACAGTTAAAAAAATAGATGCAGAAATTACAGTAGTTCATCTTAAGAATTGTGACAATAACAATGCTAAGAATATGGACAACAGTCTAAAAAATAGACGAAGAAATTACAAGGGTTCATCTTAAGAATTGTGACAATAATTCTAAGAATAGGGACAACAGTCTAGAAAATAAATGTGGAAATAATAAATCTCAAGGATTATGAAAGTAACAATGATGAGGGCAACACTCTAAAAAATAGATGTACGAAATCTCCACCTTTTTTTGGTCCTTATATGCATCACCAGTATTTTCTAGCATTTATCAGACACAACCTTTCATTGTATGACCCTGAGACTAAACTAAAAACCTTCAAGGTAACTAATTGAAACAAACCGTTGATTTTATCTAACAAATCATAGCTGGTAAATTTTGAAAGACTTAGGAACCAATGAGCTTTTCACATCATTCTTTTATTTTTGTCATTTTTTATTATATATATTTATCATACATATTATATGTATATTTATTATACACACACACATCTATATATATATATATATATACACACATATATATGTATAAACATACATATATATATATACACATATATATATATACGCATACATATATATATGTATACATATGTATGTATTTATATATATATACATTGTTCAATAGATTTGCTTACTGTTATTAATTATTTTATTATTTTTATTGTCTTTTGTTTTGAAGTCTGTGATTACTTGTTTTCAGTCGCAGACCCCATTCTTCTCCACCTGTAACTGCAAAGCTTCGATCAAATAATTACAAATTGTTTATTGATATTTTATTTTGTGTTTTAATATTAGTTTGGAGAAAATTTTTTAACACAGTTTTTTTTTTTTTATTCATCTTTCATTTTCATTTATGTCTTAAGTCTGGAAGGTAAAGAAAAATAAAATAGTCAAAATCCTCTTTAGGATAGAAGAGAAATCTAAATTGTAATGGTCGTTTAGTTCTGTGATTTAACTATTGGTTATTTATTGGCTTTCTGTATTTATTTCTTCTCTGTGCTCTTTGTGCCTCCTTAGACTGAAGAGTTCAATTATGGCTCTGAGATCTTTAAACTTTTTTTTATTTTTATTTCTATTTATTTATTTTTTTTTTTTTGCATTATTTTTCTAGTTTTGTTTTGGGTGAATTTTCTTCAACAATGAATTCTGCTAATCTACTCTGTTATTTTATAAATTCTCTTTTTCTAAAGACTTTTCTTTCCCCACAATAATATTTCATGATTTTCTTTATTTTCGATTTCCTTTCCTAGATTTATTGCCCACCATTTTTTTTCTTTTATTGAAGAGCTCCACTTGGGGCAGTGGATAGGCAGTCAGACTTCAGAATCATAATACACAAGTTTATATCCCAGTTTGTTGCCTTCCCAATTCTTGAGATGAGACTTGATAATTTTTAAATCTATTCTATACAAACCTGTGTTTTTACTGTTGAAATATTTTTAGTCTAATGGCTACTGGATATGATTGCAAGGATAGGAAAAATTCAGTATATACGGAGGTTAAATCAAAACCAATCAATCACAGAAAATACATTACATAATTCACCTTATTTAATGAAGCTAAATTCAGCAGATTTCCCCACTTTACAAAATCTCAAGACTACAGAACTAACTATTATCATACAGTTGGATTACTATTACTGCTACCACAATTAATACCACTACTGCTGTTGAGATATTTAGATAAGTCACCATTCTGGACTAAATTAATTTTCCTGAGGTTCAATTTTATTCCAAGGAAAATGGTAGACAAACCAAGAGTAGTGCCATGCTTAGCCATGCTTAGCCATGTTTTAGCCCCAATGCAGAATGCACGTTGCGACCCCTTTACCCTAAAACAGCAACTTGCACCCCCTCAACATAATGAAGGCTTTGATCATAGACTATATACATACATATAAAAATATATATAGTAGAAAGACAGACAGAAAGACACAGAAGGATTAATTATTTTGTTGTATTATAAAAGATCTGTGAAGCCAAAGAGTCTTGCAGCCTTAAGGGAGCTTGTGGCTCCCCAGGAATTTCTGGGTCTGCGGGGGCACTAAGCACGGCCCTGACCAAGAGTAACAATTATAAAGAAAATTATTCTCAGGTTTTGACCGTTGTGTTATTTATCATTATCCTGTGGCCTCAGCCAAGATAGAACTCACTACACCCTTCCAGTATTCCCAGGACCTTGCTTTTTTTTTGTTTGATTTTAGCTCTTGCTTGCCTTTTTAAGAATATATTTTTGAAATTCAGATTGTAAAGACTTAGATATTATATTTACTTGGTGATCACCAACCCAAGTGGCACAAGGCCATTTTTATATGCTCTTACCTGGGCTTTTTACATTCGGTGTTACCTTTTACCTAGATGAGCTGCTCTCCCAAGTTAACGAGCTCCATCTGCCTTTTTAAGAATATATTTTTGAAATTCAGATTGTAAAGACTTAGATATTTTATTTACTTGGTAAGCACCAACCCAAGTGGCACAGGGCCATTTTTATATGCTCTTACCTGGGCTTTTTACATTTGGTGTTACCCTTTACCTAGATGAGCTGCTCTCCAACGAGCCCCATCTGCCTGAGGTAGCTACAGGTGAATGCAATGGTTTTGTCTGGGATTTGAACTTGCATAATGCGATTCCAGAGCCCGAGCTTTTACCAATGCTCCACCGTTGCTGCCCACTGTGAAGACTTAGATATGTTGTATCCTCTTTTATACAAGGACAGAAAGTAAAAAAAAAAATGGCTTCTTTGGTGACAGGAAGCAAATGCAACTTGTCATAGATCTATGGCTTCAGCTCTCCTTCTTGTTTCTTTCCAAAATATTTTCTTCTTCCAGAATCTTTTTCTTTCAGTGTCTCCGGCTTTGGTTCTTTTTGTCCATTTTTGCTTTATCTGAACCTATCTTTTTTTTTCTCTTTGATCACCTTTTACACCCTCTTTCTCTTGTCTTCTTTCTGTCTTTCCTTTTTTTTCTATTTTTTGTCTTCTTTTCCTTCCATTTTTTATTTAGTCTTTTCTTACTTTCTCTTGTTTTCTTTCTTTCTCGTCTTCTTTCTTTCTTATCTTCTTTCTCTCCCTTGTCTCTTTTCTTTTTGTTATCTTCTTTTTCTCTCTTATCTTTCTCTCTCTTTTCTTTCTTTTGTCTTCTCTTCTCTTTCTCTCTTATCCTCTTTCACTCACTTGCCTTCTTTCTCTCTCTTGCCTTCTCTCTCTCTCACCTTCTCTGTCTCTTAAATTCTTTACTATCTTTAGTATTCTTTCTTTTTTTTGTTTTCTCTCTCTTATCTACTTTTTTCTTTTTTTTTCATTTTCTCTCTCTTCTTTCTCCCTCTCATCTTTTTTCCCTTTCAATCTCCCTCTCACATTCTCTTTTCAACCAATTGAAACTATATTCAATTAAATTATACCCCTGCACTATGGGTGCAAGGAAGCCCTGTGCTGTCACGCATTGGATGAGAGCTCTTATTTTACATTGACTCTCTTTTTAACATCAATAACTCGACCCTATTCATATTTCACATATGCAAAATGAAATAAATCTTAATTTTATTTAATCAATGAGAAATAGATTTGCTCTGATAAAGGAATTTGTTTTTAAAAAAAAGACATTGGAATTTTATAGTTTTTTTTTTAAATTATGATTTTAGATTATTCTATTCAGTTAAAATATGGCTAATATTAGGTTGTCGGAAAAGTTAGTAATCACTTTGAAATTTTACTCGTTATGTAATATCTAGGGCTATGCTAATGTGCTTTTATTAAAAAAATATTCCTGTTAGAACCTTAGTTATTAGCCTGTGAAAAGAATGTTATTAGTTAATAAAAGCATATTATCACACCCCTACTAATAACTATGGATTTTTAAAAAAATGGCAAAATCGCACAATCACAAAATTGTGAAGTAATGAGTAAAATATTCTTTAATAAAATATCACATCCCCTAAGTAAACAAAAACAACAGAAATTATTCTTCAAAATAAAGACCATCATTTTCCATAACTTTTCTGCCTTCAATCTGCATACTTTCAGATCTAGTGAAAATACCATTCAACAAGTTTTGATTTAAAGAATTCTTGCCACACTTCCTTGAACTTTTGGGACAACCTAAAAAATAGTATTGAATAAGCAGTGTCCATGCTCAAAAAATCTGAATATAAATCAAACACGTTAAATTCTATGTTTACGATAGTTGAGCCCCAAATGTTGAAGAAAATGTTCACTATAATATGTTAAAGATAATTTTCCCTATAAAATGTTGAAAAAATGTTTCCTATATAATGTTGAAGAAAATGTTTCCTATAAAATGTTGATGAAAATGTTCCCTATAAAATGTTCAAGAAAATGTTCCCTATAAAATACAAACTAATACAAACTTAGCTCTAAGATTGATGGATTAAAAAAAAACAGTATTTCAGATATTTTATTCATTTTTTAGAAAAGGAATAAAGGCCAAAGAAGAAAAAAAAATTAACTTTTGTCTGAGTTTTTGACATTTTTCATTCTGACAAAAAAAAAGTCAAAAATATTTCTACAGTGACAAATGATTTCTTCTTTTTTTTTTCTTTAAATCTATTTTTACTGCATTATCTTGAATAAGGTGTCTCCTCATTTACTTTCAATTATTATTTATTTCATTTTGATTTTCTATCGTCTGGGATAAATTTAAAATTTTTACCCATCATGGCAATCCACTGAAAATTTTTGTTTACGCTTTGACTATTTCAACATTTGTTTTTAAACCTATTTTTAGTCGACACTTGATTGGCAGATCAGTGCAGTCAATTTTTTTCTTTTCTTATATTCTGACTTTCAAAATACTAGTCTCTAATTTTCAAATATTTTTCAGTGGCTTAAGACATTTTTATCTACAAAACAGTGTGTGTGTAATGGCATACATTTTATTTCCCTATAATTAATTTTCTTGCATAGATATATACACACACACACACACACACAGAGAAGATTCATCCTTTTTACAATAATTTTTTCCTTAGGAAACTATTCCTTAGTTTTCTTTAGCTATTAGCAAGTTCTAATCCGTCTATATAAGTTTAAGGAAGTTTTTTTCTTTAAAAAGTAAGGATTCTTTAATTTTTGTGTTTTGTTTGTAGATTTGGAAAGCGTAAGATGAAAGACAAAAATAAAAATGAATTTTCTTTTTTTGGAACTTTTGGGACTTTTGAATTCTGTGAAAAATTTTCAAGTTCAGCTGTTTGTTTTGTCTTTAAACATTTCATCAGGGCCGTGCTTAGGGGGTCAGGCGCAATTGCCCTGGGGGCTGCAATGCTCCCTGGCTTCACAGATCTTTTGTGATGCAAAAAATTACCAAAAAGTAGAAAATCCTCATTACACTTGAAATATTGTTGAAATATACATCTATCAACCCATAAATATTTGCATATGTATGTATATATATATATAGAGAGAAAGAGCAACTTATCTAGGTGAAGGGTAACACTGAATTAAAAAATCCCAGGTATATAGAGGACGTAAAAATGGCCTTGTGTCTAACTTGGTTTGGTGCTCTAATAAGTAAATATGATATATATATATATATATATATATATATATATATATAGACTTTGATCAAAACCTGTAGAATGGTCTGGATGTGCAAGCTGCTTTTTTTAGGATAAAGGGGCCGCAAGGCTTATCCTGCGATGGGGTCGCTAAGTGGCTAGGCACGGCACTGCATTTAATATTTGCCTACTTATTTATTATCAAAACTAAATGATAAACACAAGGACAATCAAATATTTTATTGTTATATCCTTACTTTTAAGTAAGTTTCTCATTGGTAAAAATTGTATTGTCTTATTATTTTATAACAAAAATTACTGTTTTTTTTTGGTTAATTTAAATTTATATCCACCCATCCATCTCGGGCTCTGAGATCGTATTACACAAGTTCAAGTCCCAGTCAAAACCATTACAATTACCTTGAGCTGCTTCGGACAGATGGGGCTCATTAACTTGGGAGAGCAGCTCATCTAGGTGAAGGGTAACACCGAATGCAAAAAGCCCGGATAAGAGCTTGTAAAATAGCCATGTGCCAAACTTGGGTTGGTGCTCCCCAAGTAAATATAATATCCACCCATGGTGCACAGTAACATTTTGGATACTCTGTATATGGATGAAGAAAAGAGTCTCACAACCACAGGTATAAGAAAAAGAATTATTCTTATTCGTCAATTGAAAAGAATTAACATAAAAGAATTGCTGTTGTTGATCCAAATCTTTTCATCTCTTGTTCTGGTCAATTTGGCTTTGCTTTGATTTTAGTTCATGTTAATGGCTCTTTTGGCATCTGCCCTTCTATGAACTGATTAAGAATTCTATGTTCTTGGATAAGTCTCATCTTAGAGAGTTGAAAAATGACAGAAATAATTCCATTAACCTAATGCATTATTAAATATATTTGAAGTTTGGAAATAAGCCATAGGCATTATACAGTATTGAGGCCCGAGGAACTAATTGCATGCCTTAAAAATTTCAAAAAGGATTAAAAGTGAGCCTTTTAAGTTGATTGGAAAAGTTAGTATAACTAAGAAGACTTAAGCTGGGTTTCTTTATTATAGATTGGCAACATTTTATAATTGCTGAGTTGGAACATAGCAGTAGATAACAAGAAGTTTTGAAGTCCAATTAATGATTATATTTATTTAGAAATTCTTTGAAATGAGGTTCCCTAATCTATCTATTTATTTGTGCTTGGGCAGATGAGGCTCCTTAACTCAGGAGAGTATCTCATCTAGGCAACACTGATTTTAAAAGCCCTACAGCCTCTTCTGCTGCCAGTCGTCGCATGTTTGCTCCACTGGATGTGGGCATTTGAGGTTCAGAGAGTGTTAATTATTTATTTTTGGACTATTTTAATCTTTTTTAGTTTTGTTTTACCATGTTTCAGCTAACTTATTCCCTCGTCAAGTGATGTCCGTGACTTCATATAGGAACTCTGTTTTGTAACCATGTCCCCAGCAACCACTGTCTTCCATAGATATTATCAGTTGCACCAAGTTTCCTTCAATATATATTTTTTCAACTTATACCTGAGATACCCTAATTGTACATTGGTCATACATTATGCATTCCTATTTACTAAAAGGAATGGAATCACTAAAATGCAATTGTGGAAATCATAATTAGACTTACATACAGTGGAGTAGCAACAATTTTTGCCGCCTGGGGCGCTTATAAGATTTGCGCCCTGTCTCTTATAACCTGTTAACTATGAAAATTCCCAAAAACCCTAAATATATTTGTTTTCATGGAACTACAATCAAGAATCTAATTATATACAGCTTATTAATTTTCAAGTGTGAATACAGTTTTAAAAAATCCGTTTTAAAAAGTATTTTTACTTAAAACATACTACAACCTTAAAAACTCATTTTGGTCATAAAATTTCAGAATTTTTGTTGACATTTTACAATAAATTTTTTCTATTATTTAATTTTACCCCTTAAAGATGCCACCCCAGGTGGACCGCCTTCTCCGTACCTCCCTTGCTATGCCACTGCTTACATACTTAATACATTTTCATTTATTAAAAGGAAAAAAACCTATCAAAATACAACTGTGGAAACCCAATCAGAATGAACACATAATGCCTGAATGCAAAAATTTGAAGTAAAACAAGACAAAAATACTTGTACAAAAAATACCTAAAAAATTATAATACTGTATTGAGCAACAAACACAGATAAAGTATACCAATTCCTTATAAAAAAATAATTACAACCAAAAAATATAAAAACCACACAAATAAACATATGATAAAAATCCAACTCCAAGACAAATTTTTCGACATAAAATAACCCACCAGGAGTTAACGTGCCGTAAAACCCAAATAACCTAAACCTAAAACTTTTTAATAATGTGGTTTCAAAATTTGGATTTGAATATTTTTTTTAAAGAAGGTATAAGAGAAAGAATTCAAAGAAAATACAAAATACAAAATAATAAATGTAATTGTTTGGATACTGGCAAATATTTTAATCCAAAACCTGAATCAGTGGAGAAGGACACCCAGAATTTGTATATATATATATAACTATAATTTTCCTTTTTACCATAAATTATTATCATCTTCCGCCAAAGAAATGATGACCATAATCTGGCCTGAATGAGCTATAATCATTTTGTCAGAAAAAGATATTCATTATTTTCTACAGTCTGTCGTGCAGAGAAAGGTTAACACAGCCACCTGCTTTATCTCTCTTTTGGCATATTCATTGCACGTAGAGGTTGCTCATGTCACTCATCTGTGACAAACCCGGAGAGATATGACAGGAAAATAAGTTGTCTGAAATGAGCAAAACAATTTTCCAGGTGGAAGGAAAGATCAAAATGAATTGAAAAATAAGGAAACAAAAAAATGATTGGCTAAATCATTCGGAATATTTTTTGTTTTTTCATTCGGAATATTTTTTCTCCTTTTTTTTTTTAATATGTTTTGTTTTTTTATTCGGAATTTTTTTTCTTTTTTTTTTTTTTAATATGTTTTTTTATTCGGAATATTTTTTTCTGTTTTTTTTTTTTTAATATTTTTTTTATTCAGAATATTTTTTCTTCTTTTTTTTAATGATTTTTTTTATTCGGAATATTTTTCTTTTTTTTTATGTTTTTTTTTTATTTATTATTTTTTATAGAAATCATTAAATATAATCATATATATTCATTAAATATTTTTTTCCGAATTCTTCTACTTCAAACCTTACCCATTTCCAGGGGAACAAAATTAAATAAGAAGAAACGGTTTCTATCTCTTTTGATGCAGATTTGAAAATTCTTGAGTGCAATCAGAAGTATAAACCAAAATATAAAATATAAACCGACATCCCCTCTCCCCACAAAAAAATAAAATTAAAAAAAAAATAACCAAATAAAACAAATAAACAGAAACTTTTCCCAAATCTATTTTGACCCATCAAAAAGTGAAGAATACTTATATCATTAAGAGCACTTTAATTATTAGAGGTAAGGTAACTTAATCATTAGAGGTGAGGTAACTAAGAAGACCTATTAAGTATCATGTGTCAAATTAAGAAAAACTTGAAAAAAAACTTATAAAATCCAGATTTTTCTTCAGACTAAATCCCTCACATAGCACCACGTGATTAAATAATAATAGATGATAAATAAAGAAAAACTTTAAAAAAACCTTATAAAACCTAGATTTTTCTTCAGACTAAATCCCTCACATAGCACTATGTAATTAAATAATAATAGATGATAAATAAAGAAAAATTTGAAAAAAAACTTATATAACCTAGATTTTTCTTCAGACTAAATCCCCCACATAGCACTATGTAATTAAATAATAGATGATAATTGAATCCAATTCTTAGACAATTTTTGCACCTTAGCCTGGCTAAAAGAATTTGTTGGAATAAAATTGTGCCACTCATCTTTTGTTGTCACCAATGGCAGACCAAACCCCCTCTTTTCCTCTTAGCTACTGCTACCTGACTTTTTACACAATTTTCTTTTAACTTCCTCCATCATAAAATACATTAGATTGCTTGAAGGAGGTCATCACTGATGAAACCTATCTTCATTGCTGATTTCAGCTTTCTTATTCATCATATAATCTTCAATAGATAATTAAAGGGCAACACTGAATGCAAAAAGCTCAGGTCTATAGCGCACGTAAAAATGGCCTTGTGCCTAACTTGGGTTGGTGCTTGACCAAGTAAATGTAAACTCATCTAGGTGAAGGGCAACACTGAATGCAAAAAGCCCAGGTACTTAAAGAGCACGTAAAAATAGCCTTGTGCCTAACTTGGGTTGGTGCTTGACCAAGTAAATATAAACTCATCTAGGTGAAGGGCAACACTGAATGCAAAAAGCCCAGGTAAATAAAGAGCACATAAAAATGGCCTTGTGCCTAACTTGGGTTGGCTTAGGCAGATGGAGCTCATTAACCTGGGAGAGCAACTCATCTAGGTGAAGGGAATTACTGATTTTAAAAGCCTAGAGATATAATCAAATGGCCTTATGCCTAACTAGTGTTGGTGCTCAACCATGTAAATATACGCTGGTATTTCTGAATTTTAACACTAATGGGTGCCGTGCCAATATCTAGCGATAGTTGCATATGGACACCCACGCATGTAAAAATACACTAATACCAATACCACACTATTTTTATGTAGAATACGATAACAAACACACGCGGCCGGCTTGGCCCAAAAGTACACGTAAATAAATGACACCACAACGCCTGATTGTATAA
>JAUZSX010128467.1:0-17600 GCA_034780655.1 Idiosepius hallami
AAGGCCGAAGGGCTAATCGGACGAAACGTTGTGAAAAAAGCAATAAGGATGAGGACAACAGTCCGAATAATAATAACCCAAATCACATAATACAATTCCATAGTCTGAACTTTTACCAATGCTCCATATTGCCACCTTTTCTCGACATCAAATGACCTAAAGAGGTTGATATGCTGTAAAAGAAAGAAAGAAAATTTAAACCAAAAAAACAGATATAATTATGAATGCAATCATTCAGACTTCTACACTTATCTTTTGTGTAAGCTTTCTTACGTTACCTCTATTTATTTATTTTCTTTTATTCTTAGAATTCTTCAAACTAAGTAAAATTTTAATGTTTTAAATTTAGATTATTTTACATTCAAACTATGTAATGATAATGATTGGGGTTCATTCTAACAACCTTTTGAATGATTGTGAGTAGATTCAAAATTTTAGTTATTTTTACAAATCAGTGGTTGGTGGTGGTGGTGGTCCAGTCCAACCAAGTCAAGTCCAACCAAGTCCAGTCCCAATCAGTCATTCCCACGAATGGCAGTGCCACTACTGCCACGCCACACACTTTACTTAAGTAAATACATCTTTAATATTCCGAAAAGTTTGTGAAAAAAAAAACATGAAAAACAAAAATGGTGGGTTCCAGAGTGGTATTTTATTTTTGTTTGTTTTGGGGAGAGGGTGCATTCAGTTAGTTCATTTACCACTTGTATGCGGTAGAAGGTTAGTGTTATAAACGAATTTAAGTGAGTACAAGTACTAATTGTTTACTACCACCGGCTACCTTATAAAATTATTTATTTTAAACTAGATTTCATTGTGTTGTGTAGAAAAATCTTTTTTTTAAAAAAATATACATGCAAAAACTCAACGTATTGGTTTGTAAATGAGCTTTTTAGCTTCTCCATCATTGATTGCGGTTGTAAAGATTTTAAAAATTAAGTTTTAATAACAGTCATTAATTCAGAATTGTTTAATAAAAGTCTATGGAGAAAAAAAAATCAAAATGTCATGAAATTCAGATTCACTGGGAAAAAAAACCCAAACAAAACGCACCTATAAAATGACACGAACACAAACGATGGACGACCCAACTTAACAGGAGTGTTTGATTTGTTTCGTAATGTCATAAGAATTAAACATGTCGTATCGAATATTCTTAAGGTTTCTTTATTATCATCAAAAAGGAAAAAAAATGAAGTGGTGAAATTTTTATTTAAAGGTTTTATTCAAGCACTTGAAGTAAATAAAAAGCCCTGACAAAGGTCGGATTGACAAAACAAAAACTCTAGAAAATAAGTAAAACCAAAAAAAAAAAAAAAAGATTATTTTAACAGAAAGAAAATATTGTTTCCTTCTCTTAGCAGTTGGAAGGAAGCAAAAGCATTGGGGGAGAGAAAAGAAAAACAGGGTAGGAGAAGAAAAGATAGAGCAAGAAAACAAGAGTCAGAAGAAGAAGAAGAAGAAAAAAGTGAAAGATAGAAAGGAAAACTGCCAGGGAAAGAGGGGTAAAGGCTGGTTGATTGGTTGCTTTGCCTTTCCTTTGAGTTCTTATTTCCTTCTTTATGTTGTGTTGCCTTTGCCCTCCCTTATTTCTACGATATGAAGTATAAAAAATAATGGACTCGCCCAAACGAACCAGCCAGCAGTGGAGTAACCCTATCACCCCTTCTCGTAATACTGGCACTACCCCCAACAACCTAAAAAAATCACACGGCGAAAGGAAAGAGTAAGAAAGGGGAAAGAAAGAAAGTGTGTATGTGTGTGATAATTTGATAGAAGAAAAAAAACTTACGGATTTACTTAGCTTGTCGGTTTGTTTACTTCGCACAACAAAACAAACAAGGATTTTGTTTAAGTGATTTTAGGACCCCATATATCAGGTAACTGAAATTTCTTTTCGATAAGAATTTATGATTAATAACCATGATATTTTGTTTACACACAACACACACACGTCTGTTTTACGATAATACTGAATGGATGGGTGACTTTTATGGAAGTAGTATTGATATCAAATCAGTTTTAATTGTAGGCAACGACGGTGTGTTTGTGTGTGTGTGAAAATGTCTTATTTTTTTAGATTGCTGATTTCTTACTTTTTTTTACTTTCTTTTCAATGAAAAAAAGAAATTATTTTTTGTTTCTTAGGTATTGAATTTGATTTTTTATCACTAAAAATACCTGTGAAAAAAGTGCGTATCGCAAAATATTGACATATTTAGTGTTTTGTTTAATTTTTAATAGTTCCATGTTTTTAGTTTCGTAAAAAGAGACGAACTTTTTTTTTTTTTTTTTTTTACTTATCATCACTTTGTTATAATCTGCCTGAGATCTATTTATAACAACTTTTTTCTTGGTTTTTGTTTAGAGAGGTTTAGGTTCACTTTTACATTATTTTACATTTCCACCAAAAAAGTATTTTGATTTTTATATGGGCAGACAGTTCCCTATACGCAGTCAGTAGTCTTACCTTATTAAACAATTTATTTCCATAACTGGTTTTATGGTTGTTATTTTGTTTCATTTATTATTATTCATGCAAATTAATTGCATATATGGTGGGGATATTCTTTAATTTTCAATTATTTTCAGTTCTTGTTTACTAAATTAGATTTTTAAATGTTGCCTTTATTGTTCGGGCCTAATTTTTGCTCAACATTCATTTCTACTTTCGTACACCCATCCATCAATGCATATCCTTTTACTTGAAAAATTAAGTTGCTTTTTGTGTAAATGTTTAAGATTCCAGATTATTATCTTAATCGCGTAAACAAACTCACAAGTAATGTTTTACGCTACAGTGAGTGTACTTAAACACTCTAAATAGTCTGTGATTATTTGGGTTGTAGTGTTAGTGTTACTGACTGTTGTGATATCCATGGACATACATGCGGATTTTTAAGTGATTGTTTATTTGTTTTCTCTTTAATTTTAACAATTTATTTACGCGATTATAAATAATTCTGGTTTTAAAGATGACGCCGGGCGGACCGCCGGACCAGTACCAGCAGACCAACCAGCTCTCATCATCCACCAATCCCACCATACCTTCTTTTTTTTTAGTTGTAATTTAATTTTTAGTGTATGAAATACTTTTTCAATAACCAGTTTCATTTTAATAGAAATAATTTAATGGTATTTTAACTTATTCGATAAATTAATGTTTTAGCAATAATCTAAAACAGCATTTTAGTTGAATGCAAGAAAAGCATTAACATTAACCACGTCGGACCAAAAAAATTGTTTCAATGTTTCATGGTAAATAAAATAATTTGAAAAGTTTAATTTAAACATAAAAAGGACAAACAGCAAGGACACTAAGCTAGTTAACAGCGTTTTCTTAAATTTCGTTTTTTACATTTTCTTTTCTTTCTTTTTAATTACTACAAAAATGAAAGATTTTACTTTTTTTGTTAAAGTAAAAAGGTTTCTTTCGCGAAGATCTTTTCCATAACTTATCAGTATTTTTAATAAAGTATCGTTTTTCAAAAACTGTGTTAAAATTTAATTTTCATTTGCTTGGAATGAAAGTAACGGGACTGTAAAAGAAATGCAGAGTGGATGTTGGATGCGATGATGATGATAGTCACAGACAGCACAAACAGTGAGTGCATACTCGCGCCGCCGCGCGCCACACCGAATTAAACACACTCCTTCCTTGCCACCTAATGACTGATGATGCAGATGCAATATGCACTTACTGACTTGGTGTGTTGTGCAATGAGCACCACTGCTGCAGTCTGCACCAGTGAGTGCACCACTGCTCTGCACTATGTGCACCTCACCTGCACCAATGAATGCATCCACTTGTACCAGCACCACCGGGCAGCCCCCACCACCAGTCACCAGACACCACCACGTTCTCTAATTTTTACGTTTTTTTTTAAATTTCATTCAATATTTGTATATTTTAGTGCTTTATTCATTTTTAATATTGCCTAAAGCAAATTTAAATTTTCATTTATCCGGTTCTTTATTTTTTCCTTAAGTGTTAGGTTTTTTTTTTTCATTTCCATTTTTCTCTAGGAAGAAATTAAAATCTAAACTTTCACTTTATTCATCCTTTTTCAAAAAACTTTTCATTATTATCCTTATTTGTTTCCTATATTATTTTTTCTTGTTTGCTTGATATGCTTATTGATTATGTGACTGGAGTGTACTGACTCACTCAGATTTTCATTTATTTTTGCCGACAGAGGATTGGGAGAAAACACACACACACAGAGTAAAGTAAAAAAGAAAGGGGGGAGGCAAATTATAGTTATTTAATTTATCCATTTTTTTCTTGATTTGTTGTTTCTTTTAAACTATATTCAATCCCCCTGAGAATTCGTAAGTATATTTATTAATGAATTGACACCACACAAGTTTTAATTACAATGAGGTGAACGAATGAACAACGACTACAACTAAATGTGTTTTTTGTTAGTTCCTGAAGACATGTGGCATCCGTTTTAGAAGGGAAGAGGGCAAGGCAATCTTTCTTTAACCCCCACCCCATTTCACTTGAAACAAACAACGTGTCTCTTAGGGTTCTTTTAAAGGTTTTTTTTTTACATTTTAAATCTAAAACGTTCTTGAGATAATTTTAGTTTAAATAGATGGGTTTTCCCTTATTTTATTTATATTCTTTGATATTATTATCTTTATGCGATAATTTGTTAGAACTTTAAACCGGCGTGTTCCAATATTTCCTTGTGATTCTGCCAGAACTTGCTTGAGGGAGTCGTGGTCGTGCCAGTAAGTGCTGACTTTTTGCTGCTTGTGCTTTTGCTAACTTCATCTCAAAAATCGTGTTAAATGAACGATATTTTTCATGTAATTGTTATAATTTTGAAAAAGTTTCATGGAACTTGGAAAATCCTTGAAAATTAATTATTAGCCTTTTATGCATGCGTTTTGGCGTGTTGGTGCAATGGTGCAATCAATGGTGTGTGGTGGTGTGTGTGTGTGTGCATGCTGCTGGCTGCCTGTACAAGTGCTGCTGCTGCTAGTGCTGCTTTTTTTTCGACTGTGAATGAAATGATTCTTAAAAAATTTGAAGAATGTTTCGATTGAGTAGTAGTAGTAGTAGTAGTAGTAGTAGCAACACCGTACTGTTTATCCGAATTTTGGTTTTAAAATGGAGTAAGAAAAAGCACACTTTTCTTGGATGAGGTTAGGTAAGTTAAAGTTTTCTTAGTTTAGAAGCAGACTGACTGTTGTTGTACTTATTGATCTTTAATTAAAATTCTATAAAGTTTGGTTAGCAAGTTCCAACCAGAACCTTCAGCATCTTTAATGGAGTCGGAAATATCCATTCATTCCCTCTGTTCTGTTAGGGTTTTTTTTTCTGGCTGGAAACAATATCTTGACTCAAGAATAATGGCCAAAAAATTTAATATATTTATATTTCAACAGCAATACGAAGTTTAGTGGACTTTTTTTTAAAACTTTTTATTCATTGATCTTACCCATATGTATGTTTATGAATTAACTGTGACGATGTGCTGTAAATGAAAATAGTTCAGGAATGTTGAAAAGATCTACTACCCCCTCTCTCTCTTTCTCCTCAATCACATGAATCACATTCTTTTGATTGTTTGAATAAGTGTGTGTGTGATATCGTTAGTGGACATGACACAATTACACAAATAAATAGATAAATAAATAAATATCACTCCTATTTTCTTCCCGTTGCTTTCTCCCTCTTTCATTGAAATGATCCTTACATTCCTATCATAAAATTGACTTTCAAAAAATTCCATCATCTGTCTTTTTCGTTGGAATGTACAAACTAAACTATTTAAAAAAAAATTAATCAATCAATCTTCTTCATCTGTGTGTGTGATGGATGGATACCAGTTAAAGTAGTTTTAGGTTTTTCTTTTTTTTTTTTTTAAGTTTGATTTAAAGACCTTTTATTTATCTATGTATATTTATTTATTTTACAACCTGATATTAAAGTTTTCTTTTCCTTAAATCAATTTGAAAATATATTCAAATTCGAACTATAGAAAACACACCAAAAACGTTCTTCTTAGTAGTAGTAAAAGAAGAAGAAAAAATGTAGAAAATAAATAAATTAAAAAAAATTATTTACAAAGACCCAACAATCACACCAACAAAAAATAAATTTTCCTACTTTTTGTAATTAATTTTTTGTCGGTGGGAATGAATGCTGGATACTTTTTGCTGAGCAAAGGAATTAAAATATTAATTGTGTGTGTGTGTGTGATTTCCGGTAAGAATTCCAAAGAGGAAATGTTCTTGTGATTAAGCTTTATGAATGAATGACCTTTTTAGAATATTGTTCTTGGGTCACATTGAGAAAAAAAATCTAATTTAATACTTGAGGATAATTTCAATTAAAAGAAATGTATAATTTTACCAAGAGACCAAAAAAAAAAAAATTCATCCTTTTTGTAAATTAGGCAAAAAATAAAAAAATAAAAAAATGATAACATTTAATTATATTTTATCACAATTTTTTTTTTTTTTCTAAAAAGTTTATAAGTCTCCCGGATTTAAATAATACTAGTAAAAATCAAGTCTTTTTTTCGTAAGTTTTTTTTATTTTTTTTTTTTTTTATTAATTTAGATAATTTTTTCTAAAAATAATTATCTTTTTTTATTTAGAGAAAATTCAATTCATATTTTAAATAATTTTGTTGTGAAAAATCAGTAACAGTATTTTGAAATATTTGATTTCACCTAAAGTTAATAATGTTAGAACAAGACCGAATTTCCTAAATAACTTTTTACAATTTGCCAATAAAATAGTTGCTCCCGTACTGAATTAGATAAAATACTGAATGGAACTCTTAAGTAGTAGAAATAAGTATCCTTTATTGATTAGATTATAATTAGTTATATTTGATAAAAATGGTTCTAGATAATGTTTCAGAACAACATACTAAGTATAATCTAAACATAAATGGAACTTTGTAACTTCATTCACTATAGACACCGAAATGGCTAGGCTGCTTGAAAATTTACACAACATAGAGTTGTATTTTGTGTTAAGGAGTATTCTTAAGTGCTCTTTCAGAATACCTTAGATTATATATATATATATATATATATATATATATATATAATATTTATAATTGCAAATAACAGCTTGGAAGAGCAACCACTACAACAATTTTTACTAAAATAGTGAAAATTGGGAACATAAACACATAACTGTGTTGTGGGCCAGTCATTAGAGCGTTTGTTTTGCACAGTATTGTCTGCAGGTTTGAATCCCACTTTGGGTTTGAAATGGTGACAACATTGTATTTTACTAATGAGATCCAATAGATTGAAACTGCTTTTAGCATGGTTTATGCTATAATTTTATTTTATTATATATATATTATATTTACTTGGTGAACACCAACCCAAGTTTGGCCCAAGGACATTTTTATGTACTCTTAACCGGGTTTTTTACATTCGGTATTACCCTTCACCTAGATGAGATGCTTTCCCGAGCTAATAACCCCCATCTGCCCGAGGCTGCTAAAGTGGGAGTAATGGTTTTCACTGGGATTTGAACTCGTGTAGTACGATTCCAGGGCGTGAGCTTTTACCAATGCTCCATCGTCGCTGACGCTGCTCAATTATATTTAATTATATATATATTCCTAATTTTTTTTATTTGCCTGTGCAATGCTGCTAGTATCATCTTTTTGTAAATAATGAATTTATCTCTTCTATTTGCTGCAAAATATTTTTCTGAATACGTATTATTTTTTAAAGTAAAAATTCAAATCAACATTCCTCAAATAACTCTTAGCACACTATCATTTGTATTTTTTTTCACCTGTAATATTTAATTAAATGATCAGATTTTATTTTTTACATAAATGTTTTGGTTGCAGTTCATTTAATGATTCAACAATATTGTCTTTTAACCATTTTTCTTCTTCATATTTCCATAAATAAGAAACTCAGCCTAAATTAAACTAAAAGTATAAAAAAGTTTCTTCATTTTTAGCTTAAGGCAGCTGTTTGCTGAATCTGCTGCTTTGTAATTTTTTATGATTTAATGATCAGATGCTATACACACTATATAGGATGCAAATTTAAGTGTCTGATTTAAAAAAAAAATAGTATATAGAAGTCTGAATGAAGAGTAATATAACGTTATTGATTTTCTTAGATGTGTTAATTTTAAAATGCTAAAATCTTTTTGTTAAAAAATATATTATGTTTTAATAATAATGAGTATGACTTCTATGGTTGCAAATGTTTTATCACTGTGCGCGAAATGAAGTGATTAACTTGGAAAATGCAAATGGCAGCGCTCATGATTTTGATCTCTTAAGATCACATTTGCCAACTTCACCTAATTATTGACTCATATCAGTAATAATCTTATATACTGTGCCGGCCTTTTTCTTAGGGGCAACCATGTGTTTGCCATCATTATTTTTAATTCAATTCAGTCATTGCCCTTGCTTTTCATATTGGGGATGACTACTTAAAGGGATCTCCCAGTCTCTGGTTATGGTTTTAATAGACCATGGATGGGAAACCGCAGGCACGAATGCTGAAATTTCTCCAGCACTTCTCACCAGGATGTGTGAGAGGCCTTAGAAACAAGATCCCTCCCGCTTCAAATGCAAAAGTCAACAATGTACAAGTCACAGTATTTTCCGATGGAACTTCCCGTGTCTTCATTTTTTGTTTGGATTAATTTTTATAAGTTCTTCAAAGCTCTTTATGGATGTCAGGCCATATGTTCTCACAAATTTTGGTTATCACATGGAAGAATTTTGTCATTGATTTTTAGCATATTTTGGCACTCAAACTGAAAAAAGTTGCCCACCCCTTTTATAGACTTTGTCTGGTAATTGGAATCATTTTTTTTCCTCTTAATCTTCTTCCTCAATTGCAATGTGACCTCATGGTTGTCATAATTAACTGGAAGTATTTAAAACAGAACTCTTATTTTCAGACTTTACTATTTATATTTCTAAATATATCTTATTTGCCTGACGCAGATGGACAATACGAAAATAATTAAAATTGGAAATGTTTTTGCTCCTGTACTAAGTTTTCCTCCTGTACTATGTTATTACATGTCTGATTGAGCTATCTAGAGCTTAATATATTTACTTGGTGAGCAGCACCAACCAAGTTGGGCACAAGGCCATTTTAAAGTGAATGGAATGATTTTAACTGGGATTTGAACTCATGTATCACGATTTCAGATCCCAATATGTGTACCTAGCTTGTCCTTGAATCTTGAATTGATAAGTCGAATACTAATCATTTTTCTTTGAGATCCTTGCATAACTTATGCTTTGTAAGTATTGCTTAATACAGATTCTAAGTCATAATCTTTTTTAACCCTGCAACTGTTAATTCTCAAATATTAGAATTCTTTTTCAAGTTTTGGAACATCATAATGATTTATGGCTCAGTCAGCTTCTCCAAATACTCATTAAATCTGATAACACTGGACAAACACTAATATTTTCGTGTTGGATGAATTGTTATAACAGTAGAATAAATCATAATTAGATTTCCTTGTTGGTTGATATAAAGTGTTCCTCACAGGATATTTAAGGTATACTTGGTTACAGCTAATGGAATGAGAATAATCTACACCACTCCCTGAGTATTTAACACTAGGTTCAGTTTACAAATTCTTGAAGTATGTCTGAAGGAGGATAGAGGGCACCAAAACCAAAACACAAATGTCATAATGATAAGAACAAAAATCTGAGTAATCTGGAGAATCTTTGATGCTTAGAAATAATTCTTGGTTATTTAAAAAAAAAAAAAATTTTTTTTCATAATTTCTTTATAGAATCAGAGATTAGATGTTGATAAAGAATATCAATAAAATCTGGTTATGCATGAAAACTGGCTTTTAGAATATCAGAATGTAAATTAGTCTTTTTTCATGCCTGTCATATGAAGAAATAGAATAGTCTAAATGGCATGGCAATTTTTAGGAGGGATTGATATGTATTTCATAACAATTCATTTTTTTGTTTTTTTTTTTGTTTTTTTTTTTGCTAGCACATATTTTATGATTTTTCTTTTTTAAACCAGTTTAAAAACACCAAGTGTAAAAATTAAAAGGTCTTTGGTTTAGGAAGTAATTTTTCAATAAAAACCAAAGTTAATGGCTAAACAAAAAATTCCCTTCATCATTTATTGATCAAATTTAAAGATAATCTCAAGATAATTTTGATTCAAATAACAAAAAAAAAAATTATTTGTGAAATTTAATCATTCCATTATCTTTTTAATTTAAAAAAATTACATCTTCAAAAATCTGATTAATTTTTGTTATTGTTATTTCTTTTGTATAACTAAGTTAGAAGTACCACTAGATATTCCTCATCAGGGTATTGCTATCTAGCACAAAAAAACCCCAAAAAATCTTTATAATATGTTTAAATATATGAACGATTTGTTTTTATGATAAAACTATCAATAAAAACTAGAATTGTTTTGTAATAAATCTAAATTTTGAATGGAAATACTTATTCTTACCTGAAATCTATTTTGATTGTTTAATCAGTTTGCATTAGTGGTAACCTAAAGTCCTAAATCCAACCCATAAATAATAAAGTTTTATTTTTATTGGGAAAAGTCTGTATATAAAAATGTTTAATCTAAATTATTTTTAAATTCACTTATAATATTTTGCATCACATTAAAATTATTTGTCTTGATTCAAAAATGATAATTTAAAACCAGAATTTGCATAGCACAATGGCAACATACTTTTCCTTAATTACAATTTGAATTAACATTCGGAAAATCATATACTGCTTTATGAGCCTAATGTACAGTTGTGCTTTCCTATATAATAAGCTTCTTTAACTACCTTAGTGGGAAGTCCCTGATGCCCAGGCTAAGCCGGGTCATTCTTCTATCCATAAGTAAGTAACAATCTTTTAATTAGTTAACTCCACTATGTAAATAAGGTATTTTTAAAAAACTTTACTGTGGTTAAATTCTTAAAAAAAAAAGTTCACATTTCTATATCCATGAAATTAAGTTTGAGTAAAATTTGAATCCTATACAAAATGAATTCTTTTAGAATTAAATATATCCTAGAATTGAAAAATCAAATTTCAGCTTCAAATACATCCTCAACAATGTTTTTTTTTTAGTTTCCCTTCCATTACAATGCATTAATTTATATTACTTTTTAGAACTTATTTTGTTTGAAAGATGTTGTCTTCCTGTAAACTTATGATATATTTCCTGACCACTTTATTATTCAAGGGAAAAATGGTTTATATCTGAAATCCTGCTTCATATTGACTCAAATTTGAAGAGCTGAGAGTTACACTGACAAATATCCTTCAGTTTAAGTAGTTCTACATCTGACACACAATATTAATTCACAATGCTTTGTTTCTGGTTAACAGTTGATAAGGATTCTTTTCTTTAATGTAACATGAAAAGATGACCTTGAGCTGTAAGTTCATTTTAGACTATATTTTTCCAAGCTTTTTACCATTAAACTCATTTTAACCCGTGATAATTTTTATATTATTCTTTTTAAGTGGATCCTTGGGATATTTTTTTTTCCTTCAGGGAATTTTATTCTTTTTTTTAAGAGCTTGGAAGTAATCTATAGATTTTAAATGTTTTTTGCAAATACTTATTTTTACTTAAAAGGATTAAGAACCAGTAAATAGCTTTTGATATTTGCATTATTATTACAATTCCTGATGTATTATTGAATTTTAAGCTTCTGCCCAAAGGTTAAAGTTTTGTTGAAATCTGTTTTAGTTTTGGGTTTTATGCATTTGAAAATAAAATTGCATTATATTTTTCATTCATGTTGAAAGTTTTGTGGATGAGCTATTAAATGCTTGCATTTTGAAATAGCAATATGCAACATGAACCTAGAGTCAGTTTGTCACAATCATTTTTTGAATAATACTCTAATTGATTATAAAAGATGATATGATAGACATTTTATTTGTTTGATTAATTTAACAATTTCTATGGTGATCTTAATAAAGCATCATTTTCGACCAATCAATTGGTTATGGAAATATTAATTCATTGAAATGGAAAAAAAGAGAAATATGGAAAACTAAAATTTAAAAAAATATTTTCTCTAAAGCTTCAAAAACATGTTGCCTGTTTTTTTTATTAATGTTCTTATCTTCATTAATTTCAACCTCTTAAAAAATTTCTCAATATTTCTGAACGTTTTCATTTTCTTATATCTTTTGAAAATAACTTTTTTGTCATTTTTACATAAAACTAGGAGGATTTTAACTTCAAATTAGACTCTCTTTTTTTTTCTTTTTTCTTAATTGTTTCTTCTCTTAAGTTTTAATTGTTAAAATTTGCGCAGAAAAAAAGAGAATGATATTTAAAAAAAAAAAAAGTTTTTGCAGCAGCCATCTTTTAAAACTGAACCTCTTGAGATATTGTTATGACATAAATTCAAATACTATTCCATGTATACAATATGCTTAAGTTAAATTTTGCAAAATGAAGGGCGTTGACTGTGACAAAAAACAAATTTGCAGTCCCAATAGACTGAAACAAATATGTTTAATGCTGATTTTGTTTGCACATTTCTAGAAAGTAATGAGTAGTTTTGAAAAGAATGCATAAAAATAAAACACTTAAAGTAATGTTAATATATTCATGAGTCATGAATATTAAAAGGATTTGTAGAAATTTTTTTTTAAGGTTCAAAATTTCTGTTTTATTTTTAATGTATATCTAATGTAAAATTCACAGCATCTTCTACACAATTAACTACTTTCAACTGGAATTCTGTCAGATTGCTCTCTCCAGTGTCTCTATGCCCACCTAAGGTTTTAAATGGCAAGAATTTTTATAGAATTAAAAAAAAAGATCAAAATTTTAAATTTATTGTTTTTGGTATGTAATTATCCCAGGTTTAAGGCATTAACAATAATCCAACATTGGTTTTAAATCCAGAACAAGATTTTTGGTCCAAAAAAGTTTTACTATTTATGGGTCATACAATGATTATAAAATTATACTGTTTACTCTCATTATCACGGTTAGAATTTTTTGGCAAACTCTGGATTCCTCATGTCTGACTTGGAAACCAAACTTAATTTATCCAAGTTTTATATGTAGTTACACTTCTTAGATGACATCACAAAAAGTTCTTTTGTCCAAATCTGATTATTCAGATAGTCAATCAGTGAAAGTAAATGCATATTTTTTACCACCAAACTTTCAATTCTTTTAATTACCTACAAAAAATAGAAGTTTTTTTATACTCTTAAAATAATTATGAAGCAGAAAACTGTGAAATTAATTATCAGTAAATGAGTCCCTCAGGTTAGTAATTGCTGGTAAATTGTGTTTGAGTGATAGAACAAAAACACATGAGTATTGTAAAGCCAAAAAGTCCACAATGCCAATACTTTGCTGGATAATAAGGGAGGAGTTAAGACTTGAACAATTATTTCAAGAAATCAAGCCTTAAAATCTAAATACATTATGTTTTGATGGTTGACATTAAAGGTTAAAGAAAACTATGTCCAAAACAAAACCAAACTTAGTTGCCATTTATTTATTTACAATGCAATACAAAGTTTTCTTTAAAAGAAGAAAAAAGACAAGGCATAATCAAAATGGACAGAAATGTTTTGCTGTCTTATGACATCCACAAACAATTATCATTAATTTTCAAAAACCATTAATCAACAACATTAACATTATAATTTATGCTAAAGTTGCTGTTTTGTTGTATTATTTCTACAACATATCTTTGCAGTCATAGGTAGAACAATACCTTAGACGAAAAGCCTTATTTTTGTATTGTTCATGAACCTATGTTTGCATATTGTCTATAATTGTATTGTGTTGAGCTACCTTGGATCATGCATGGTGTTGTCTCTCAGCCTTGAATACAATCATCTTTGACTTCTTTAGCACTGAAAATAAGGATTTATATGTCAATGTAGAGTTGCTTGTACAAGCATAATCTCAGCTCTGTATTATATTAACTTTACATATGTACTACTTAACAAAACAGTCGTATCTTGGTTCTAGTGATCCACATACAGTGTGTATATTTTATGATAAATTTTCATATCTGATTTTAATGTATTGTGTTAGTTTCTAAAAAAATCCATAAATTTCTCTCCTATTCTCTCCTAAATTTCTCTACTTAAATAGCAAAGCTATTGAATACATTCTAATCATTGAAAAAGTATTTTTCTGTTATAGCAAGGATTTAAAAATATTTTTATAGTGAAATTCAAGAAAATTGGTGTCTGAATTTTATATGGAGACATTTTGCTAATTTTAGTGATGAATTTTGATCTATTGATTAAAGATGAGAGGACTATGAAATCTTTTAAGCTATTACCTTGCTTAGGAATATTTAAATGGAAAAATTAAAAATAGATGGGGAAAAATGTTTTATAATAACAAATAAAACAAAAATATTTTTTGGTACTGTATGTGTATGTATTTATGTATGTTTTTGTATTTGTAAGCAATTTCCACTGTTTATTTAAGGAAGTTAATTCTATCTTAATGAAAATTAACTGATCATCGTATGGTTGGAGTAACGTAAAAATGCCTGATGGTAATGATTGCTTAGTGTCATTGATTCGCTTTTAAAGGAGTAAAGTTGAAGTGCAGCTCAATTTTTAGTTTATTTATATATAACATTTTTTAGTCAGTTTCTGTGGCTTGAAGAATTTTGTCCATTTTTTTTTCTATTATCGATTAAAATAGAAAAAAAATTAAATTTAAAAAAAAATTCTTTTAAAGAGTTGTTGCTGTTAGTTATAATGTGAAAAAAATCATTTAATATGTAGTGAAAGTTCTTGGTGGATTTCTACTTGAAACAACAACAAAAAATACTGGCAAAATGTTCAATTTTCCCCTAGCCCTTTGCTGTTTGTGATTTTTTTTTGTTTTATTTTTTTTCTGCTAAGCACGGGTATAGATTTTAAATCCACAAGGCAGAAATTCTTTTTTGCTGTATGAATATTTTGGTTACTTTTTTATTGGGAAAACCTTTTCCTTTATGATTCCATAATTAAATAACTCAACAAATGCCTGGTAATTCTGTTTATTCTGTGATGGATACTATTAACAAATTCTAGAATGTCAATAGATTAGAGACTTAATTTTGATTGGATGAGTTTAGATGATTTTTGTTTCCTTTTTATCTCTCTCTTCCTACGTCTCTCTCTATATTATTGGTGTCTTTCTTTTCATACCACTCCTTGGGTAAAATACCTGAAATACCACAATATGCCTCTTAGCTCATTGCTTTTGTTTTCTAATAATTACCTTATCCTTATTCCATCATTTTCCTGCATGCATAGCTAGGTTTGCATTATTATTATTATTATCATCCTCATTATTATTATTATTATTATTCTATTGGTTTGTATTCTAACTGCACCTTGTTTCAGTTTGGAAAAGTAATAGTATTTTGGGGTTTTTAACCCCATTTTCTAGCAACCTTAATCTGGCAGGTGAGGTGCTGACTTGAATACTGGATGTATGTGGGAGGGGAATTGGAAGTGCAAAACAGATGAAATGGTTGGTTTTCTCTAAGTTGCCAAAATATTAAGAATCTTAACAAACCCTTAGGGGTTAGTAATTGTATAAAGTCAATTCATTTTAGTTTCCTTCCTTCTTTTTCTCTTTCGCTATCCTTCTCTTTCTTTCTCTGTCCACCTTCCTCTTTGTTTCACCTATAATCTCATACAGTAGATATTCATAATTATTTTTTCGCTATAATATGTCACTGTTGAAAGTGTTATCCCTCTTCCATATCTTTTCTTATAACCTGTTTTCATTATTGAGATTTAAAAATCATCCTTATGTTCTTGTGCCCTTTTTTATTTTCATTGCTGTTGGTTAAAACTTGTGGCAGGGTATATTTACTTGGTTGAGCCAAACTCCAGTTAGGTACTAGGACATATGTGCTCATTTTATCGTTGAACTTTTTGTAATTAGTATCACCCTTCACCTAGATGAATTGCTCTACCTTTGATGATCCTCCAGGTTTTTGTTATCCTTATACCTAGAGAAGATACTATCCTGAGTTTAAAAATTTCCACACATTGCATTCATAGTTATGTATAAAGTATACATAAATATAAATACACACACCTTGTAGATATTTACTCATATGCAGTGATAGTTTATTTCAACATGTAGTAATAGAAAATTATCACAAATACAGGAGTAATTGATAGACATAAGCACTTACATCTACAATTTGACAATGCTCATTGCACATATACGTTCAAACACAATCTGTTGGTAAATCTTTTAAAATACTTTTACTGTAAAGAATTAAACTGTAATCAATCTTTTTAATAAACCTATCACTACATTTAGTACTTTTTCATTGCAGATTTTCTAAAGAATATTTTCATCAAACCAGTTTTTTTTTTAATTTAACTCTGATAATTGTTCTATCTTCATTTACCTTACCTGAAATTTTGTTAGCAATCACTGAAACACTGACAATATGCAATAAAACTAATTGATGTAGTTCTTGGACATAATAGTCTAATATTTTGATTCATTTTTCTGGCATTGCCTTGATTTGTATTTTAATTTGAAACCACCTTCAATCGTTTTAGTTATTATTGAGGGAGGAAAAAAAAGAAGAATGCAAGTATTGAATTTAGGTCAACAATCTATAATTATTTACTCTAAAAACCATTCATTTAATATTGTTTGTAATATAATTGCTTTTTAGAGAATGTCGTGAGAAATTTCAGTTATTGTACCAACAAGCCTTAAAATCTATAAAATTCACATTAAAAAAAATCCTCATTTTTTAGTGTTGCATATTTTAAAGCTTTTTTGTTCTTTACCAAACCTTTCAATTGTCATACATATTAATTGATCTGAATAGAAACAAAGCAGAGATTGAATTCATCATCCAAGTTAATTATTGTTATCTGTGTTCAAAAGAGGGCAATATTTATTCATTAGTAACATAACTAAATAGCTGTGATTTGTTAATAGAACTCTCCCTAATCTATGTGTATGAGAATAAAGAATCCTATTTGTATATTTTTTTAAAACTAAAATAATTTGAAAAAATCATGGATGTGTTGAAGATGCAAATTTGTTTCATTCTTTTTCATTTAAATTATACTCTGATTTAAAAAGAAAAAAAAAATTTTTTTCTTTGCTTGATTACAGCTTTGGAGATTCACTGTTCAATGAGGCTTGTGTGAGTGACAGAGAAAGAGAGGAAATAAAAGAAATGAAATTTTCTCCTACAATTGAAATATGAAAATTATGAACTCATTGTCTGATTACTCATCAATGTGGCCTTAAACTGTTCTGGGAGAAAGCCATTATCAAATAGTTTCAATTGACACTGATCCAACAGTGGGAGCCATTGATCAAAAGCTATTAAGTCCCCAGTTGAAACAATAAAATAACTGATCCCTTCTTGTGGGTGCAAAGAATGGTAATTTGAATACTGATTCCATTGTGTTTATTACCAGTTTGTATTAGTCAGCAGAAATGAGGAAACTCATAGAAATAAGCATTGACATCATTATCATGACTGATAGATGGTTTCCTTTAATGTTTCTCTCTCTCTCTCTCTCTCTCTCTCTCTCTCTCTCTCTCTCTCTCTCTCTCTCTCTCTCTCTCTCTCT
>JAUZSX010128686.1:0-17597 GCA_034780655.1 Idiosepius hallami
ATATATAATCAGACATAGAGAAGACCTTTTTTTCATTCTAAAAGTAGATAGTAAATCTTTTTTTGACTGCATCAAAGTAAAACAAATTCTGTTGTCTTTTGTGTACAAAATAATTTATTGTTTGAATTTCAATTGTAAATGAAATGTGAAACATTTCTGTATTTTGGGTTTGGAAAGAAGAAAGAAATCTTTTAATTTCCTTCTAAAAATAGATTATTTCTTCAAGGTCTTCGTAAACTTTTTGGGATTATCACCCCCATTTATTTAGGAGTGTGAGGTGTTGTTTTTTTTTTGCAACCCCAGACAAATGTGAAATCGATTGAATTAACCCTTTCATGCAGGCAAAACAGAAAAATATAAAAAACCAAAATTGCACAAATCTTGTCAAAATTGTATTTATTATAATTATCAAAATCAATAAAAACTAGTTTTTATAACAACAAATATTTTGTAAAAAGACTGTTCGTGTTTTATGGCATATCAACCTCTTTAGGTCATTTAATGCCGAGAACAATAATTCTTAGACAAACGTTCTTCCTAATCACACATAGTTTTTTTTTTTTTTTTTTAATAACGCAACGTCAGTATTTATCCCATAGCTGGAGTGAATTTGGGGATTCATACCTTTTCCAAAGGTATTAGTCCAATTATGAATGCAAATGGAATAACTAGGATTCAAATTTACATACTACAATTCCAAAGTCTGACTGCCTACCCACTAGACCAAATGGACTTGCCCCAAAAAAAACAGTTTGTTCTGCAGGTTATTAAAATCCCATGCATGACCCCTAAATTTTTAGTCACGGCCAATAGGTTAAGAAGCCCTGCCTTAATCCAAAGCAAAAGCCTCCACTCACCACTTAAAAGATTTTTTTTTTGTCTTTCCTGCAAAAACATTTTTAATGGCAGGATTTTTTAAGTTTTGTTAATCTAAAAAAAAGTCTCTTCTATTTTTGAAAATGAAACGAGATTTGTTTTTTGAATTCCAGATTTTCAAATTGATTTTTCTTATTCTTTTCTTTCTCCCCCACACCTCTTCCTTCCTCCCCCCCTGTATATATCAATGGAATCCTACATAAGTAAGAAGGTGTTATGACCTACTTGAATATATAAGTAGGTCATTATCTTGTAAGCCTAATCATGAAATTCTAAAAAAAAAAAAGCAAGTTTTCTCAGATCTCTGATTAGATTAAAAACATTTTTATGAGATTTTTTTATTTTGAGACAAAATTGTATCAACAAACAAACAAACCAAACTGCTTTAATTTTTTTTTTCTTGTAAAAAGTGCCTTTATGATTTTTTTTTTTTTTGGTTTGAAATTTTTATAACTTTTTTGACTCTTTTGAAACAAACTTGGATTGTGACACAAAATTTGGAGGCTAAGCCTTTTTTTTTAAATTTTTTTTATACTAACTTAAAGAAAATAGAAAATATTTATTATAACTGAAAATAATTATGTTCAAAATTTTATTGTAAACAATGAAAAGAAATAATGTATTCTCTTTGTTTTTCTTCCTTTGAAATTCTTTCTATTTGTCTCTTCTTCAAAAACTGATCTTTGGAAATAAAAAGAAGAAAATAACAAATTGCCTTTAAAGACAAACAAACTTTACTGTTGACAATAGACGCACAAACATGGAAGAAGTGAAGGACAAAAACAATTACATTAGAAAAAGTTTACAAAATTCATTGGAAAATTCTTTCTTCTCTGTTTATTTCTCTTTTTCTTTCTCTATTTTATCTTTTACTTTCCCTGTTTATCTCTCTCTCTCTCTCAATCTCTCTCTCAATCTCTCCTCTCTCTCTCTCTCTTGACAATGACAATGTCACTTGTGTGCAGACAAAAAGTTTACATAAAATTCAATTTAAAATTTCATTCTTTATTGGAAAATATTCTCTCTCTCTCTCTCTCTCTCTCTCTCTCTCTCTCTCCTTCTTTCTTTTTATCTCTCTTTTTCCACAGATTCTCATGTGAAAATAAAACATTTTTATCCTATTTTCTATGGAAATCATTGTTTTCTTCTGTTTTTTGTGAATCTTGTGCGTAAATGACATTACTGATTCCAAAAGTCTGGAAAATTAAAGTTTCAAATTTGGTAAAAAAAACCCTCTTCAATTTCTGACAAGTAAAATAATGAGTTTGATTGCCCTGAAGAAGGTTAAAGGGTTCATTGGAAGAAACATTTTGAAAGTAACAATGGTAAATATGAGGAAATACTTTGAAAAATACATGTACTAAATATCAAACCCTATACCAAGGATTAAAGTAAAAAATAAATACATATATATTTATTTTGGCAGATTATAGTTATTTAGACACTCGACCCTGCAACTACATGTCTTGTTAGAAAACAAGAGAAAATTGAATTATAAAAATTAAAAAAAAGATTTTTTATTCTTTTTAATAAAATATATGTACAGGGTGTCCAAAAAGTTGGTGTGCCATAGAAAATAATATCTTAATGCCAGGAGGGCATTTCCTATAAGATAAGCTGTGATAATGTAAATAAATAACTTTTTATTGGTCAAAATTGTATTGTTAAATGTTTTAGAATTAATTTTCTGTTTATTTCAATTTCTATATATACCTATTGCACAGTAACTTTTTGGACACCTCTTTCTCTCTATCCATCTATCTATCTAAAGAGAGATAGATGTACAGTGTGTTTCAAACAGATTTACTTTTATTGGCATAAAATCAACTTATTTTTACTCTAAAAATCGATTTTTTTAATATGTATTTTAGAGAATATTTTTACTGAATAATTTTTAATCATTTTCAATCCAATTTAGTTTAATTTTTTGTAATTTATTAAAATTTTCCCATTTCCAAAAGATTTCTTGTATAAAAATAGCTATGTTTATAATTTTACATGAATTTTATAATTAATTTAAAAATGAAAATTAAGCATTAACATAAAATTTGAAAATATGTTGATTTTTCTACTAATGAAATGAATGAACCTATCATTTTGAAATGCACTGTATGTACTGCTTTCCTTTATTATAAGCTTCCTTAACTATCTTAGTGGCAAGTCCTCAGTGTCCAGACAATATTTCTCACTAGAATTTTTTTTTAATAAGATAAACTTTCTGTCTTGTGTCTTGATTCTGAATTGAAGATTTAAATCCTGAGTTTCCTTCTGTGAAATGAAATCAAAATATTGGACGGAGAAGAACACTGGATTATTGAAGGAAACCACTTAGCAGTAGCAGTGTATATATTGTGCTATGTTAATCTCCTAAGCATGGTTGTGAATATTGCTATGAGGCATCCAAAACATTACTGGGGACTATGCATTTATAGAAATTGAAATAAACTAATAAACAGTAAAATTTATTCTTAAACATTTAGAAAATACAATTTTGACCAATAAAAATGGTTTTATTTATCTACAGTATTTTAACTTATCTTAAAGGAAATGCTGGAAATATCCTCCATTGCCATTGAGACATTATTTTCTACTGCATAGCAACTTCTCAGACACCATATATAAAATAACCAATAATAAAAAAACAAAAAGCTTGGTCATAAATATTCTTTCATGATTGTCCCCCCCACACACACACTGTGGTGTACACAGACAAAGGCACTGAGTTTCTGTAGTTTTTAAAGAGCATTATGTGAAGACAAAGGTTTCAATCCCACCCAAAGGCAGTTTTTAATTGAATTTTCAAGCTTAAAACGACTTTTAGTTTGAATAAAGTTTGAAGTTTGAAATTCTGTGAACAACAAGAAAATTACCATGTTGAATCACTTGAAGAAGGCCGAAGAGATCCTCGTCTGAAATGTTGTGGAAGAAACAATTATAAGGATGAGGACAACGGTCCAAAAATAGATATATAAATATCTAGCCTCTTCTCTTTGATTATAAAAAAATTGGTTGGTGAGGCTCGTCAATTCATGGAGAGTAACTTATCTAGGTGAAGGACAACACTGATTATAAAGCCCCAAAAATGATGGAGGCCCACCTCCAGTGAGAGTAATAATCATCTAGGTGAAGGACAACACTAAAAAGTCCATCAATTTAATGAGGACGTAAAAGTGAATTTTTGCTGTTCAATTGAGATAAAATCTAATAATAAAATAATATTAATTTATAATTATTTTAAATATAATAAATCCAAGTTGGAAAGACTGTTCATTTGATGGATATAGATGGCATGCGTCCATCTCTAGAGACAATGGATAAATGCGCCCTGTGTTTGTTCTGTTGTGAAGTGGCCTCTCCAGGGTGCAAGGCTTGGACAAAATTTTTTTAGGGGTCTCTGATTCTGCCCATTTCTCAGTACCCCCTTTCTCGGCCTTGCCGGCAGAATCCAAATGAAAGCAGAGCAGTAAGTTTGGCACCAGGTTGGCTGCAGGAGCTGCCAGAACGAGCTGAGTACAGTTTTGGACCGCCTTAGGGACTCCAACTCCCGATAATCTTTCAGGGTTTACTCCCTTAGCCTTTCCTGAGCTCAGGTAATCCACAAGGCAGTGGAGGTTTATACTTCAGAGTTTTCCTTCTCCTAGATGCCTGTCTTCCCAAAGACTTAGGGTGGATCTATCTAGTGGGTTTTGATAGCACCCCCAGATACTAACCTGAGTATTTTCTTGCCTAGTGCAATATACAGTACCTGGTGTTTGTAAATGGTCAGTCATCAACTACTGACCAGGTTTGACATTTAACTTCGGTGATCTGACGGGAACCGGTGTCTCAACACAACTTGACTGTTCATTTAATAGTTAAGTACAAAAGACGTGGTCTTTCCTTGCGAGTGCATCAGATCGGGTCAGGCGAACAAAGAAGAGGTCAAAAATGGCGCCTGGCCTTATAACATGTAAGTTCTTGCAAGATCGAGTAAAATCTCATTCCATGCATGTAAATGAGGGACTGCATATAACAAGCTCGATTTCAGGGAATGCGGAAGGAGTTTTTCTGGATTGTGTTCATGCAAGTCATAATGCTTTGCTTCATTGACAATTTTGTTTCAAGGTTTTGCTTTGTGTTGAATTGAAAACCATTTTCCATAACACAACACTTAGTCAATTATAAATACCATCTCAGAGAGGCTCAATTTAGTAGCAATGCCTGGGTTAGGGCTTATCTTATGCTGATACCATTATATGTTGTGTGCAAAAACGTTACAGCAAAGAATCAAGATTAAGGGAATAAAGAAAGTCAGCTTAAAATAATATATTTTTTAAACACTTAAAAATAGTAGTCTTGTACCACGTTTTTTTTATGTGATATGAGGTTGTTGTTGTAGACATTAGTTGGAGTTACCACAATCAAAGAGGAATAACTCATGAATATTTAACAAAGACCTCCAACTGCTAGTGACATATCATATCTCTAGTATAATTAATTATTTAAAAAAATAATTATAAAAATGAAAAATAATTATCAAAATCTTTACTTCTATGTTTATATTTTAACCCAAACAGTTACATTTTGTGACAAAATTTTCATTAAATTTTAGGTACTTTTTTTTTTACCTAAATTTTATTCATTAATTTTATTTTCTCCGTACAAATTGAACAGTTTATTATTTTTATCTTTAAAGAAAAATAAAATTGTTTATTTTATTAAATAGAAAAAAATTATTTTTTACCTTTTGTAATTTAATTAGGTCATTTCATGTAACAGTTTAGTATGAATTAAGAAAAGTTTTGTAAAGAAAGCTATCACTTTAATAAATTCTTTTTCTTGTCCCTTATATACAAATCATAATGAAAATAACGAAAAAAAAATTATTTTAGATTTTATTTCAAATTTTATTTTTTTTATTTCAGTTTTTTTCAAGTTTTGCCAAAAACTAGAATTATTTGGTAGCAATATTTTAGCCGAAGTTTCAAATAAAAAAAATCTTATAACAGAAAATATAATCTCTGAGATAAAATGAAAAAAAAAAATAAGGAAAATTACTTATTATTTATAATTATTTTCTATTTAATTAATTGATAAATAATTATTCAAAAATTAGTATTTTTTATAATTTTCTTTAATGAATGAGTGAGTGTGAGTGGTAGTCGAAGTGAGTTGAGTGGACATTAACATTCATTCACTATTTAATTTTAAATGATGAAATTGTTTAATCTAAAATTAATGTTTCTATTTTAGTTAATTTAATTTATTTTTCTATTAATTATTCCGTTATCAAATTTAGTAGAGATTATTTTGATTTTACAATCAACTTGCAACAAAAAATACGAAAAAAATAAACTCTTGAAAAATACGAAAATACCGTAAATGTTTCTAACTTTGTGTACCTTCTCCCTCCTTTTATTTCTCGTCTTCCGAAAAGAACGGACGGAAATTTGTTTCAGAATTTGTAAGTTTTTTTTTTCTTGGGTTTTTCTTAATAATTTCAGTTTAAAGAATTATTATTTTAATTCTTCTTTAACTTTTCTTTCAAACAGCGCTTGATTTTTGTTCGTTTCTTTGTTATTTTCCAGTGAATTTCTGAATTAAAAGATGGCAAGGCAAAAGAATGAAAGGAAGAAGTCGTCCATGAATGACGTTATTACAAAGGAATGTACAATTCATTTGCACAAGAAAGTTTATGGTGTTAAATTAAAGAAGAAAGCCCCGAAAGCCATTAAAAAGATCAAAATGTTTGCCGAAAGAATGATGCGAACCAGCGATATCCGTATTGATACGAAATTAAACAAACATATTTGGTCAAATGGAATTCGTCATGTGCCGTTCCGGGTTCGAGTTCGGCTTTCTCGTCGACGAAATGAAGACGAAGATTCACCCAACAAACTCTACACTCTTGTCACTCACGTTCCTTGTGTTAATTTTAAAGGAACCCAAACCATGAATGTGGAAAACGAGTAAGAATGATTTTATTATTTTCTTTCTTAAAAGGACAGTTTGTTAAAAAAAAAAAAAAAAAAAAGGTCACTAAATTTTGTGGACTTCTTTTTCTCCTTCAAAATTTCCCACGTGGCTTTTTTTAAAAGCCTTTTTTAATGGCTGTCTTTACAAAAAAAGAAATGAAAAAATTCTGTATTAAAAATCCATTCAAAGCTCAAATTACAATTTCTTTTGTTATATTTTCTTATTTTATTTTTTTGTTGTAAAGTTTTAAAATATTGACTTTATTTTTTAGCTTTGTTGCTTTCGGATCAAAAAGGCCCTAAAAATGATCACGTTGTGTTGTTTTAAAAAACAATTTGCTATCCCTTCCACAATTTAATACTTTTTCAACATTATTTCTACAAGATAAAAATCAGTGTTAGATTCTGATTTTATTTTCTGAACACAAATTTGGAGTTCGAGCTAAGTTTTGTGTCTGTTATCGAAAAATATTGAAAATCTGCCAATGTGATTTTTTTTTTTTAATTTATCGAAAAATTTTGAAACTTACAAAAACTGGTTGATTTTTTTCTCGTTTGTTGTTCGTTATGTACATAAAAAAAAACTGAAAACTTATTTTGGTACTAGTGGAGATTAGAGATTCGTGTTAAAAATGTATTTTGAAATAATACATGCTCCCCAAAGACTAACACTACTACGCATGCGTGTTCTTTCGTTTATATTGACAATTTTTGCGATAATTTCAGACTTCTACAACCATTTTTTTTTTTTTACTTAATTTGGTTAATTTAAACTTTTTTAAATTTACAACAAATATTTTTAACGATGTGTGTGTGCGTTTTACGTGAGACTTTCTCACTTTAAAATGTTTAATTATTTAAAAAAATTCTCACTTATACAATAGATATTAATTTTTAAAAATAATTTCTCACTTAAAATAAATGTTTATTTACATTGGTTTATTCTTAACCCTTCTCACTTTTACAAAAAGTTTTGATTAACCAAATTAAGTAGGAAAATATTTGTAAACGTTAGAAATTATCGCGAAAATTGTCAATATAAACGAAAGAACACGCATGGTGTTAGTCTCTTTGGGGAGGGTCTATTATTTCAAAACACATTTTCAACACGAATCTCTAAACTCCACTAGTACCGATAAAAAAAATTTAACAAAGGCTGTTGTTAATTTTCCCCTTAGTTGACAGATCTGTTTGCACTTAAAGTAAATCTTCAATAACTTTTTAATTTAAAAAAAAAAAAAAAAAAATTTTAACGTTAATTCTGTTTTCAATTTTTCTTTTTGTTTATTTACAAAATAAACATCGAAACAAAAACAAAAAAATTAAAATCAACCAGTCTGTCTAGTTTTTTTTTTTTTTTTTTTTTTTTTTTTTAGGGATTAGCGTTTAGGAAATATAAATATTAATTTAGTTGTTGAAAAATCAGTTAAATTATAATTTTTTTGTGTTCCCATAACTTATTAAATAAAGATTTTCCAAAACGTATCGAAAATTTAAAATATGCACAAAAAGATCAACAAAATATGAAATTAATAAAATCTAAAAACATAAAAATTCAAAACATAAATTTGAAAACAAAATGGATTTTTAAAGCTCATTCGTTATTAATCTTGTCAACAACAGAAGCAAAACCAATTTTTTGGAACTTTCTGGTTGTCATATTGATAGTGATATACCATTCTAAACATTGATCACATCTAATCATTTTGAATTCCCCATCATCAACCCTGTCACATTCTGGGCAAACAAATTTTTTTTCCCTTAATTTTTGAGTTATAGAACTCTGAATCCATTTATAAGTTGGAGGGTTAAAGATATCTTTAATTATTGCATTGTGCATTTGCATCAATTACTATCGAACCCATATTCCAAGGTGACTTAATACTAAAAGTCTTATCAATAAATTTGCCAAAACTCTAAACAACAGCTTCAAACAGAATCTTTTTAAAGAAAATGACACAGGTTGTTTCCTTTTTAAAAATAAATTAAAACCAATTGAAATGTTAAATAAAAATTGAGAAAATATAAAATTCAATATTTTTTTTTTAAAAATCAATTATTAAAAACCCATCTCAGTTTGAACCCATATCGCCTCCTCCAAGGGCCAACAACTCTCTACCCGTTACACTAAATTCAATTTACTATGGTAATGATTTCTTAAAACCTATAATAACCTTTCTCATGCGGAAATTGAAAAATGAAAGTTATTAAAGAGTTACTTTGATCTGGAAACTATGGCTAACTAAGATGCAAGTAAGGGCAATTAGCCACTCCTTTAACAAAACCAATGTAACAAAATAACCTTTTTAACATTAAAGAAAAACAAATAAAAAAAAAAATAATTAAAACTGAAACCAATGTACTGAAATTAAAATAGAAAAACAATTATTAGGGTTCTCTCTAAAAACGATGTTTGGTTTAATTCAAATGTTAAAATTAAGAATATTTATTAATTAAAAAAAAAAAAAAGAAAATTATATGCAATTTTCTGTGCCAGTCGTGCAGAAACAATTCATAATTTTAATAGCAACAAACCCAACCATCATGAGCCAGGAGAGTAAAAAGCAATCCTATCCACAATATTTTAAAATTTTAATTGTTTTTCTATTTTAAATTCGTTTTTTTCTTTAATGTTAATAAAAGGTTATTTCATTAAATTGGTTTTGTTAAAATTACAAATAAAATATATTCAACCCGCATTGCAATTTTTTCAAAAAGACATTTCACCCTATCACCAGATAATGGTTCCAACGCATCATCACAAATAGGGAAGAATTGATTAAAATGTTGTATATAAAACAGAAAAAAGTGTTTAAATGGTTCCACAAAAAAAAAAAGGTTAAGTCAACCAAACCATTTGGATAAATATTTCAAAATTTCTCACTGGATTTTCATTTGATGAACTTTTACATGATGTCATTGACAAGATTGAAAAAAAAAATTATATAAAACGATTGGACGGCCCAGTCAAAAAGAGAAAAGTTGCAAGATTTAAAACCAACGCACGGAGAGTTTGGGTTTGGTCCATCGACGATTCAGCATTGCCTCTTCCCTATGGCGCACATAAATGACACCTCACCAGAAAGCACTCGCAACAAGACTTACTATGTACTTAAATAGCAACAGCACACAACGAGCATCCTTCTCACATGACATGCGTTAGCACCATCATTCATCAGCGGTCTGAAGACCGGATGATTTTGCAGTATTTATTTGAGTCATTATGCTCATTACAATATTTACAAGGATTGAGTTTTAAGATGACCAAGGTTGACGTTTGGTTCTGAACCTAACCACAATTGATTATAACATCTTTTGAATTGTCTGCTTGTTATGTTATGTTTTATGTACCAACTTAAGACGGAATGTGAGAGTATCCTGTATTCAGTGGCTGTTCCCACTAGCAGTAGACATGTTCTGGGCTTGGCTGCTAAAAAGGTACTGAATTCTCTTAATTCAGGGAGAAAGAGAGTTTTAACTGAGAGAGAAGAGGGTTCAGGAGGGAGTAATTGTTGGCATTTCTCCCTCATGCACTACTACACAGTGTACTGAGGGAGGGAACACGCCCTATTGGTCGCCCTCGTCTTAGATTCAAGGATGTTCTGAAGCGTGATCTCAAGGACTTTCCCTGGACCATGATTCGTGGACAACCCTCTCTGAGAACAGATATGCTTGGCGAGCCAGTCTGTACATCGGTAAAAGAACCGATGAATACAAATACTTTGAAAAGCTTCAAAGACGCCGTCCTACGGCATCTCAATCACAGTAATAATCTCTTTCAGCATTGTCGGTAACGACAGACGCTTGCCTGCATGCAGTTCTTGGACCGGATTTTAGAAAAACTATAATTCTAAATCTTAGAACAAGATTTTTGGCTTTTTCCATGCCTGAGTTTTTTTGTGTCCTGGTTTAAGTTTTGGTGTTGCCACCAAGAAGATTAACATCATTTTGTTTTGTTTTTTCACAAGAGACCAACCTCAACTATGGTGAGAGTGGGTGGATCGACCTCTGACCTGTATTAGTAATTCTCCTTATGAATTGCTTTTTTTTTTTTTTTTTTTTCAGAATTTTATAAATTAGACATCAATCTACCAGATTATTTTTAAAAAATGGGGGAAAATAAAGATTTAACATTTTTGGTGGTGCTCACTTACAAAGCTATATAGTAAATCGATCTCTCGTATTGGAAAGCAACACTATAAAGAGTTACTTCCCTTGGATTAACGACTGGTTTAATCAACACCATTTTTTTTTTTTATTAATAAATTAAAAATTCCCTATTTTTTATTTTTTTTTGTAAATATTCAATGAAAAGACTTATTAATTCTCATCAACATCTTTTTATAAGTTTTAAATAAGAAAATAATTTTTCATTAAATTCCAACTAATTTTGGAAAACAACCCCAAACCTCTCTTCCTTCTTTCGTTTAACCTAAGGGCAATAATTCTTACGAATGTTTTTACTCATTTCGATGAGGCCATGTAGAGAGACGCACATAAGTGGGAAAATAATCGAAAACTTGAAAAAAAATTTATTCAACGTATTATATCTACTTGGTGAGCAGCCACCAACCAAGTTTGGCACAAGGCCATTTTAAAAGTTAAATGGATTAGGGTTATAATAATGTATAATACTTAACAAATATTATTTACAAAAAGTTTTGTGGAAAAAAAACAAACTCAACAACAAGCTTTGGTTAAAAAACAGTAAGCAACAGAAAATGGGACAAATATTTATTTAATAAGGTATTTCTGTGAAAAAATGGGTTTTTTATTTGTTAATTAAAAAAAATTAATTCTTTTTAGTGTTTTTAGGTAAAGGTGTTGATTAAACCTGTCGTTAATCTAAGGGCAGTAACTCTTTATAAAGAGTTACTGCTTTCCAATATGAGAGATCGATTTACTAAAGCTTTGTATGTAAAAGTGAGCACCCCTCCAAAAAAAAAGTGTCTAAATCTTTATTTATTTATTTTTTTTTTGATAATCTGGTAGATTTGTGTCCAATCGATAATTCCACAGAAAAAAAGGAAAGAAAAAAGGGGGGTCATCGGTCTCGGTTTACAGACAAATCGTCCAGTAGTCCACCCACCACCACCACCACTCTACCAAAAGTTCTGTATTTGTTTTAAAATCAATAAATATTGTTTATGTTTTGTTTTATTGTTTTTATAATAAAAACGGCAGCGTCCAGCGAAGATGGAGCATTTATTGGTAAAAGCTTGGGCTCTGGAATCATAGTACATGAACATAAGTAAAAGAGTTCAAATATTCCCAGTGAAAATCATTGCATGAACCTTAAAAATGGCCTTGTGCCAAACTTGGTGCTGCTCACCGAGTAAATATAATAACGGTGTCGTTAGAGAAAACGTTCCGTTTATGTGAAAAAAGGAGTCGATCCTTTTTTTTCATTCAAACAGAAATCTTGCTAAAAACAGGTTAGTTTTTTTTTAATCAACCAAATTTGCCGGTCATTAAAAGTCGGTGTTTTTTTACAAGCTGCCAGCAAACTCTTAAATTGATCTATTGCATAGTAGCTTTCAAAGTGGGTGTTACCGCCCCCTGGGGGCGATATGAACATTCCGGGGCGCTAGCGAGTAATAAGTCATATGAGGGGACGATTTAATTGTGAAGGGACTAGTGCGAGTACAGTAAAATGTTCAATTGGTGTTGGTAGAAAGGCTGGAAGGATAGGACGATTTAATTAAGCGTTTTCCCTCCAAATAGACGATCGTGTCTGCAATTCTGCATACTTCCACCAATCCTCCTCATCGTTATGGCGTTCGTTGAAAGAGGGGGTGTCGCTATTTTTGTCCAGCGGTGAAAGGGGGTGCTCTGCTGCTAGTCCAGCCAGCACCCCTGGTTCTGGTATTTTTGTCCGGCAAGGACGCGCTGGCAAAAAAGTTTGAAAACCAACCACTGATCTCGGGTACACGGTGGTGCACTCACTGGTGCACTGCAGGTGAGGTGCAGTGCAACTTACACCGTAATCACCTAATTTTTAACAGACATAATATGAAAATATTGTTATAAATCGTATTCATAGCAAACGTAACTTTCCAGTCGTTATTAAAAAGAAACGGTTTAACTTAAAAATGAAATCGATATCGTTATTCAAGGTTGCCGACAGCTTGTAAAAAAAAACATCGCTCTAAGTCACTTATTTTTTTTTGTACTTCTTGATATTTTAAAGTGTTTAACCCTTTTAACCCTAAAGAACCGATATATCGGCCCTGGCGACTTAAGTCAAAAGAAGACACAAAGATACACACACAACAAGTAGTCACTCAGAGCCGTTCTGTGAAATAACCATTTTAGGGTCGAAATATCAGTGTGTCTTTTTTTGCCTTTGGTTACTAAGGCCGATATATCGGCCCTTGAGGATCGAAAGGGTTAAGGTCCATCAGGGAATTGATAAAAGAAAAAAAGTGGCAGTTTTGTATGACAGTCCGGACCAGGGATACAAATGTTTCCGTATATATATTTTGGTTAACACCGTAAAGACACGTGACATGTTGGAATAAAACTAAATCAAACGAAACAAATTAATTTATTTACAGAACAAAACGAATAAAATTAAAGACTGAGTAAATAATATTTCTAACAATTCAACAGAACAAAACAAATAAAATTAAAATTTTAAAGACTTAATAAATATTTTTTTTTAAGATTTACAAAACAAAACAACAAAACGAATAAAATTCATTCGTTTTGTTGTTTTGTTCTGTAAATCTTTAGAAAAAATATTTATTAAGTCTTGAATTAAGATTCAATATTAAAAAAAATAAAAATATATAAAAAAAGATTCAATAAAATATATTATTTTAATATAAAAAAGATACAATAATCAACAAACAATCGTGTGCAATTAATCGAAATGAAAAAATAATGTCACGTGTCTTTACGGTGGTAACCGAAACTTATTGCCAGAATAAATTTTTAACCCGATTTGAGATTGGTCCGGACTGTTATACAAAACTGCCCAAAAAGTCCGATTGAGTTTCTTTTCTTCCTGAAAAGGAAAAAAAAACAATTCTCTTTTTTTTTTCTTTCTTTGTTGTCTTGTTGCTATGGCAACGCCCACGCGGAGGAGGACACTTCTTCACTTGCACAACAACAACAACAAGTGATGATGTCGTCGTCCGATAAAAAGAAGGTAAAAAAGTTGTTTTTAGTTTTTTTCTTTTTTTTAATATCGGATGAAATGGCGATATTGATTGGCACGCATGAAATAATGAGAGGAACGAATTATCGGAGAGTTTGAAAAATGGAATGGAAATTCTTGTGCCAAAAACAAAAAAAGGAAGTAAAAACCGACATGTTTTAATGAAAATACAAAAGAATATCTAAACAAAACATTTTTTATTAACAAACGAAAGAATAAAGTAATCAATCCATTAAATTATCATTTAAAAGAAAAAAAAACCAACAATTTTTCATAGTGTGATGAGGAAGAGTGAGTTAGAATAATTAATTACATTTTTATTTTGTTCATCAAAAAAAAATAAAAGTTGACAGTTGTATTGCCTTTTTTTATTTCGTTAAAAAAAGTTTTGTTCATTAAAAAAATTCATAGTTTGTTGTATTTCTTACTTTTTTCTCTCATTTGTTAATAAAAATTGTTTTGTTTAAATATTCTTTTGTATTTTCAATGAATTAAATCAAGAGTTACTTCCCTTTTCCGTTTGTGGCACTATATTAAGAATTTCCATTTTTTAAACGACTCGAAAATTCGTTCCTTTCCTGCAATACCAATTAATTTACTTAATTCTTATTTATTTAATTAAAATGTTGAGTAATCAATCCGCCTCTTCTTTAGATGTACACCACACCAACACCAGTGAGTGCACCACTTGCACTGCACCCACCAGTGGCAACACTGTTGTGTCGACGTTTTGAGTTCCATGCCATGGCAGGCAACGCACCCGCCGCCGCCGCAGACACTCAAAAAGAATCCTTTTTTTTTTTTCGATGGGGGTTCCGTCCCTGTGGGTGGTCGTCCCGGGGTCCCCTCCCTTACAAAGACTAATCCACGCTCATGCACACACAGATATCATTCTTAATTTGTTGGCCCTTTTGCAGTTTAGGGAACAGTTAAATTTCAGTTTTGTACAGGGGAAAAATACGCGGCAATATGATTGGTTAATGAAGTTTATGAAAATGACGTTAAATTAGAAAAAATAAGAAAAATATTGTAATTTTGTAAACATTGAAACTATTTTAATTAATCAATTTGATAACTGAATTCATTAATAATTCATTAATTTAATTCAGAAAAATTAATTTAGTTAATTTTTGGTAATAAATGCAATTCGATTTTGGCTATTTTAACTATAAATATAATGATGAGGACAATAGTCCCCAAACTTGAAACTGTGTAAAAGATCTTTTCTTTTCTCTTTTAATTCTTGACTCTCATGACTTGTTTCAGATCCCAGGCTACATGCTCGGAAAAGGAGTCGGTCGATACAAATCTAACGGGTAGAAAAAAATGATTCTTCAAATTTATTTTCACAAAAATAAATTTATTTTTTCTTTTGATTTTATTCACTCGACTTTCAAACCTTTTTTTTAATTTTTTTCATTTAATATTTTTAATAAAACCAAAAATAAGAATAAAGATTCTCAGCTTTTGGTATTTTTTGAAAAAATTGTTAATCAACTTTTCCTATAATTCTAGGAGTATTTTTCATACAATTGTCCTCATTTTTATTTTCATATTCATTTTTTTCTTCACAACATTTCGACCAGGTAGAACTTTGGTCTTCATCGGGTGTAAATGAGTTCATGTTTTTTAACTTTTGTTTTTCTAATGTTTATGTTGCTAGGTTTTTTGTTTTTTTTATTAAAGTTAAAGATGAAAATAAAGATGAGGACAATTGTCTGAAAAATACTCCTAGAATTATGAATCATACTTCATCTCAAAGATTACAAAAACCAACTTTTTAAAATCATTTAATTTTGATAAAAAAATCAGTTTCTTTATTGAACACATTATTGAGTAAAACTCAAACGTTGTAATGTCGTAAAAGTTGTTTAGAGTTGCACAGTTGCATGCAATTCATGAATAAAGTCTCTCTTTAAAAATCTACCAAAAATCAGGTAATTAATTAATCAATAGGAAATTTTCATCAATTATTAAGTGAAAAATTGACTTTAATTGAATGTAATTTTAGTTTAGAGACTTTTCATCACCTGACGTTTAATCACCCAACTATTAATCACGGAAATATTATCACAAGACATGTAATCACATGGTTTTTTTGTCAAGTGAACACTTAATCACCCCGACATTGAGAGCTTTAATCACCCCAAAGAAAAAAAATTACATTTATTTATTTTTTTTATTATGTTAAGTTTTTAGAACCTTTGCCAATTTTGGGGATATTCGCAAAAATTGATTTATACATTGTTGTATTATTTTTGGTCAATTGAGAATGTGTTTTCTTTCTTTTCTCCTTTTTCCAATTGTGTATATTCACATCAAATGGTCAATTCTATTTTATACAGAAATGAACTAATCTTAATCAATCAGAGAGCAGAATGGGGACAATATTGTCTATAGAATACAACTAGCTAAACAGATTTCCTGCCACTGCTAATACCTGCTACCATTGCTTGGATTTATTTACCTATTGTTGGATTTTGATATTGTCAGACATTTTAGCATTGGATTTATCTTGCTCCATTTTGTGCCAGGAATAATGGCACCAGATTCAACATACATATTATGGAGAATCATCATCGTAAAGGATTCCAAAAAATGGACGAATAATGCGGTAAAAACATCTTTTTTAGAGAAAACATATTTGGTATAACTGTTCAAACACATTCAGAAATCCACAAGTGATTAAAATTCTCAAAGTGATTAAGCATCCACACAATGAAAATGTCATGTGATTAAAACTCTAGTGATTAATATTCCATGTTTGATAGTTGGGTGATGAAATGTCCGTACGTCATAATTTTTTTCCATAATAAATAAATTAATGATTTTTCCAGTCACGACAAGAAATGATTACAATACTAAATTACTTTACAATATAACATAGTAACAACACTAGAAGATTACCAGATATTGTTTTGTATAATTTTGGTTGCACCATTTAAACCATAGCTGGGGGAAATGCAACGTTTTCTAGAACATTGTAGATATATTGATTTTATATATATATACATATATATACATATTTTTTTTTTTTTAAGTATATTTTTAAGTTTTTGGTCATTTAACAGCAAGAACAGTCATTTTTATATAAATGATTTTTTTATTGAAATTTCTTTGACTGAAACTATCCTCACTATTTAGCCCATAGCTGGAGTAAATAAGGAGATTAGGAAAGACATTTTTGGTTTTATGATAATAAATTGTCTATTTGGTAAAAATGACTTTTTTTAAATTTCAAGAGATCACCCAATCCGTTTCCGATGTGCCCTACAAAGTACGGTCCTTGATGTCTTGCAAGCCCGACCTGGATGGATTGAAGTTTTAGGGTCAGTAGCGAGGTTTTTTTTTCATCAGTTTTTTGTTAAGAAATTCTAACACTCTTATTACTAGGGTTGTGATGCTTTTATTAAAGAATACTCTTATCATTACTTGACTATTTTGTGATTTTAACATTTCTTTTAATTCTTTATTTATTACGAGGGCTGTGATAATATGCTTTTATTAAAGATTATTCTTGTCAAAGATTTGACTATTTTGTGATTTTAACATTTCTTTTAATTCTTTACTTATTAGTAGGGCTGTGATAATATGCTTTTATTAAA